>CAIGRL010251354.1:0-18150 GCA_903798325.1 Fraxinus xanthoxyloides
ACTAAAAAAGTATCATCAGAGATTTCCGGGTTGAAATTACGAACGTTTTTGACGTAAAATGTTAAAAAGTTTACCTTCTCCAGCAAAAATGAAAATTAGTTCAATATCAGTTTCTACAATTGCATATAACACGAAATTAAAACAGATGCTCCATGCCACCAAGTCATAAGATCCTAGTTGCGGCATTTAGTCAAATGTGATTTAGGGCAGATAGTATTTCCCAAGCTGATTTTGTTTTTCACATGGATAATGTTTCTTACATCATTTTTAACTGATGATCCGTAAAATATTATTCATTCCGTCCCATATATATAGGTTTTTTTCATTTTTCACACGAATTAAGAAATCTTATTTAATGTTATTGGAAAAACAATTTTTGCAAAGAATTTTTGGGAAATGTTTTTTGTCCATGTTTCCAAGAAGAAGTCGGGAATGTGTGTGTGTATTTGGATAATTTCAACAGGGCAAATAAAAATCAGTACAATTTCAAGATTAAGTGGGAGGAATTGATTATATAAATGGAACGAATAAACGGGACTATATAAATGGGACAAGAAAACAGGGAAAATCCTATATAAATGCAACGAATGGAATATCATAGTAACCTAGTAGGGGAAGAGTAAGGACCTTGCCGAGGAGGATTTCGTTGGTGTACGGCCCATAGACGTCGGAGGTGTCAAGGAAGGTAACCCCGGAGTCAATGGCATGGTGAATGAGATTGATCATGTCGGGTTCCGGCTTGGGCGGGCCGTAGAACGCCGACATGCTCATGCATCCGAGTCCTTGCGCAGACACTTCCAGCCCCTGTGAACCCAGCTTGATTCTGGGCACTTTTAACCTGCTTTCTGCTGCCATTCTTCTGGAATCTGTAGAGGCGCCAAAGATCGAAGAAGAGAAATGTAATTAAAAATTATTCCTGCTGACCACTGCGTTCTACTTGAGCTTGTTTGACCATTTTATTGTCCATTTCACCGTAAGAATGCATCAGATTAACAAAAAATGAGTAATGAAAATGCAAGAAATTTTTTTGAAATTGTTAGTAATATTATTTTATTGAAAGATATGTAATTGAAAAGATGAGAGAAAAAACTTTAATTTGGGGGATCAACCTACGAAATGGGGAATCAGAATTAAAGTTGAATCGATTGAAGCCACGAAAATAGTTTGTCTGTCGAGATATTCATCTCAAACTGGTAGGATTCTGCACTTCCGTCATTTATGAAGGAGAAGTTAAATGGAAAACGACACATCAAGTAGGTAGATAATTAGTATACTGGTTGGTATTAATTTCGGAAAAACGTCCTGTAAATGAGTTTTCAAAATTAATCGGTCTTGAAATTCTACCGAAATGGGTTGGTCACTTTGAGGTAGGAATAATATCTGGGCCTTGAAAGTTGGGCCTAAAGAAGAAGTTTGTTTTCAAAAAAATAAAAATGAATTCATGGATCGGGTTTTAACTATGACCAAACAATTTTCAGGTCTTAAATTTCGAAATTGGAAAAATCAAGTATTTATTAATTAATTAAATATTCAATTGTAATATAATATAATTAATCCACCCACCTCCACCACTCCTACCGCTCCGGGGACTATTTCGACGATTGTTCCGGTTTCGTCACTTAATTCCGGCAACTGTTTTGGTGATCGTTCCACCGTCGCTTTATTTCAACAACTGCTCCGATTTTGATAATTATTAAGGTCACAATTATATATAATTTGGTCACAATTATTTAATTAATTAGTTAAAATTTAATTTTCGATTACAGCTTATCAATTTATTGGTCACAATTTTTTCTTAATCATAAATCAAAAATTTTATAAGTCACATGCTATTCTCGATCACAAATCAAACTTTTATAGGTCACATATTATTCATCGGTCAAGAATCGAAAATTTTATTAGTCACAAATCATTTATTCATTACAAATCCTCGATCATAACTTATCAAATTATTGGTCACAAATTATTTTTTGATTACAAATCAAGAATTTTATAGTCACGGGTTATTTCTCGACCACGAATTAAAACTTTTTATAGATCACAAGCACCACCAGGGATCTCAATTCCCACCACCGCACTGCACATCTCCACCGCCACCACCACTGACACAACACCTCACACCTCCACCTCCACCACAACACCACCATATATCTCCATTCCAACCACCGCACTGCACACCTCTACCGTCGTTGCCACGACACAGCGCCAATGTTAATAAACACCATTGAACCTCCACCACCACCGCCACAGCACCGTACACGGCCATTTCCAACGCACACAACACCACACGATTCAGTCAATCATCGCACCTACAGCACCACATAGCACATTACTGCCGCACCCGCCATCGCACCACACATCTCCACCATCGAACCGTCATCACCACACCACTCAAAAATAAAAATAAAAACGGGGGGAAGAATGGATTTGCACTCCCGAACTGTAGCAACAGAAGGGCGAACAACTCCGCAACTTTCAAATCGCCACCTCTCAGTAGTACAGTCTTGAGCGTGGTGGTGGTGATGGCGTCTTTGCAGCAGTCCAGCGATAAGGGCTGATGATTTAGAGCCAGTGGCAATGGCTGAGGAGAGAAAAGGAGAAGAGACGGATGTGATGGTTTGGATGTGAGGGTTTTAATTATAAATTCAATTAATACTTGATTTATTATTAAATAAACTAATGATTTGATTTTTGAATTTGATAAATTAAATGCTTGTTTTTCTGTAATTTCTTCTTTGAAAAATTAATATGAAAACACAAACGCAAATTCCAAAGTGGAAATTACGTAATTCCAGGTGTTTAAAGATTGATTTTCAATAATAAGGTTTAAAGTCTACTTATTTAAAAATTGAGTAATAATTTTATACTTTAATGCATATAATAATATTAATAAATTAAAATTTCTACCCAATTAAAATCCTAATTTATTTTAACGATCTTTTCCCCTCTTCTCTCACTCTCTTTCAACAATTTATCGTGCATAGTAACCGACCACCCAATTCAACAGTTGGGACTCAACCAAACAAGGATGAATGGACTCATCCCAGTTCAAGAGAACTGAACTTTCAACCATGAAATCAGATGTCATTTGTCTAACTATTTGTCAAAAACCTTCTTTTAAAAGACATTTCAGGATCAATTTCAACACTCAACCTTCTAGCCAAAATCCAAGTCAAATTTTTAAGTTATGTATGATAATGTGGATTAAATAAATCTTTGCAAATGGAGATAGTAGACACGTAGAGAAGCTCTTCGACAATTCATTAAGATGTGTTCAGACAGAGGAGAACATTCTCCAAGTTAGCAGTGTTATACCAATATATTACGTGGTTTACATGTGGTGGGAAATGTCCCCACATTAGCTTGGCTATTGGCATTAGTGATTTCAATCAAAGTGAGCTGGATCAAATCGTGTTGGTTTGAATTAGATTTTGCACCCAAAAGACTACAGCGAAATTCACGCGTTACCATACAAACTTCACCAGCGAACCAATGATTTATCTATTTGTACAATTATGGATGACAATCATAATTGACAATGTATGAGTAGAGGCACTGGTGGATCCAAGGGGCATCCTGAGGGGTCACGTGCCCCTCTAACTTTTGAGGAATTTTTAATTTTTTTTAAAATCATGTTTGGTATCGATTGAAATCTAAAGTTTAATCTAAATCAAAATTAACAATTAGTTTTAATAAGATACTTCATGGAATTCATAACTGTTTTAACTTTTAACAAAATTTACTGAACATTTGATTTTAATCTCCACCAAAAATGGGCAAAATCACAATAAATTTGAATTTCAATAACATGCTAATTTTAAAAATTCTTTGACGATCGTATGTTAATCGAATCTACAAATTAGTCATGTCATCTCAAAACTTATTTCGAGAACTACATTATGGGCATATCGAATAGTTCAAAAAGTTATCGAAAATAGTTAAAAATACGTAAAACGTGAGTCTTAAAAAAAGATGTCTAACTCGCGTTTTTTTTTTTAAATCAATTATTTCATTAACATTAATTATTTTTGTGATACAAATTTCTCAGTGTAATTTTCATCATTTTATTAGGAAATCTTATAAGGAATATGACATCAAAAATTTTCGAAATTTTACATTCGAAAAAGTCATATTCCATGAAAATTTTCGAATGCAAAATTACATGGAGTATGATTTTTTTGGACGTAAATTTTCGATTGTAAAATTTTTCCAAACTTCTTTGCAAATTCGATTGTACTCCTTTAACTTTAAAGTCCGGCGTCCACCCCTAAGTAGAGGTGGCAATGCTTGACTCAGCCCTAATGTCCATGAGCTCGACTTGTGCTCGTCACGAGCCCTCGAGCTCGTGGGCCGAGCCGAGTTTCTACTCGCGAGCTCGTTAGTTTTTTAAAAAATTTAACATTTTTCCTTTATTAGGATTTGGGATCATCTACTTAAATTTCAAATATGCGAAATTAAAAATTGTACTCAAACAACTTGTTTCATGTAAACAAATTTTAAAAAATTAATAACAGTATTATAAAATAACAAATTTTGATTAATATGGTTAAATTAAATATCAATTACATGCCGATATGCAATTTTGACATATTTTTATAGTCAGAAATCAGCTTCTTCTCAATCTTTCAGACACACTAATACTTCCAAAATATCTTCTTTGAGTCGGCTCTCGACCTCGGACAAAACTGTAGTGTTAACCGAAGGTGTTAGTTGTGGTGTCAAATGGGCCGAGCGGCTTGTGAATACAAGGCTCGTGGGCAGCTCGAGTTCGTCATTTCCCCAATCGAAGCCGAGCGGGTGGGCTCGCCCATAGGCAAGCAATTCAAGAGCAAGCCCATGAGCTCATGGTGAGCGGTAATTTTTCAAAATTCAATGACCATTGCAAACGGTCACTGAAAAAAGTGCCGTTTCGGTCACTATTCAAAATTCAGCAACCGTTGCAAACGGTCATTGAAATATCAAATTGTTAGTTTTTGACACTTCATTTATTTATTATTTTCTTCTTTTTTTACTCTATAAATACCCCCAACACATTTCCAGATTTTTTATACAACTCTCACTATCTTTTACATTTTACAATCTACTATATTTTCATTTTTACCATCAACTTCAATTATTCAATATCAATTATTACACTACAAATTTACAATTAGTCAATTACGATCTTATAATCAACTCTCTTTCAATTCTTATTTTTTTATATATACTCTTTATTTACTTAGTTATTTATTTATTTTACATTACATCACAATTCACAAATTGATCTGCGCTCATTTGTTGAGGGCATATTCGGTATCGGAGGCGAATCGCCTATGACGCCATAAATTCAATTTCAAAATAAATTTTTCGGTATGAATGAAGTACCCATTCTTGAAAATATCCCAGATTTGGGTGCTCATGGAAGTAGTAATCTAATTGATTCGGATGACGTTGATGTTCCTGAAGCGGAACATGAGGATGAACATGTATTAGACATTTCCGATGCAAGAGGGAGGTGAAAAGGGAAAAAACAGGCAAAATATTGTGATCACTTTAAATTGATTCCAATGGGTAGTGTGGTCAATGTAGTCCTAGAGTATTAACCAATTTGTAAATGTTGTCAACAACATTTTGGCATGGAAAAAGTAATTAGTACCATCCATCTCAACCATCACTACAAAGCATGTACGACCAAATATGAGCTTCTTGTTGCTAGTCAAACGCAACTGCAATTTGGTAGTTTAGGCGTCTGTTCTACTTTTTCGCCACTTTCCATGTGGATATATTTGGAGGAGAAAGCTCGAATGGGAATTGTGAAATTCGTTTCTGCTGTTGAGTTGCCTCTAACAACAGCGGATAATCAACATTTCGTCGTGTACGTAAAAGAATATCTTCAACTGATTTACATTAGGGTAAGTGAAAACACTCTTCGTTCAAATACGATTGAACGTTTCATTCATATAAAGATACCGATTTACAAAAATATGAAGGTGCTATATATCTTTAACTTTGGATATATGAGAATTGATTAATAAAAGAGTTTATATAACTGCAACTGCACACTACATAAACTCACTTTGGTGTTTGCATAAAAAATTGTTGTTTTTAATTATTGAATTCTCTCATAACGCTAATAATATATATAACACTATTATGAACATTATTAGATAATAGTGCGAGAGTAAAATTCGTTGATTTACATTTGACAACGCTAATGTTAATAAGACAGTAATTGATAAAATGTGTAGGGTATTGCAGCCTGATTTTGGTGGTTATTTGTTTCATATTTGTTGTGTGTGCCATATTTTACTTCTTCTGAACTTGTTTTAATTGTTTTGTTATTAGACATATTATGATTAAAATAATCAATTAATTCAGCAGACAATGTATTTGGACCTACTAGAGGTAGACAAATTACTACTAGAGGAACATATTGCATTTGCATCATATCAATACATGTTAAGCCTTTGAATAAAGTTAATATTTCAGCGTCGTCTTCTTCAATATCGGTGGGAGGAGTAGGTGCAGAGGGTATCCGACTAATATTGGCACCAATTCGTTCTGTATATAATTCATACATTTCACATAAAATTTATTCTAAGTCTCTGTTTGGTACACATTAAACTTTTCGTTCTCATTTTTCTACTCATTTTCAACCACATATTCTTCAAGAAAATAATATTTTCCATTATATCGATAACATTTCCTTCTTTTTCAACCACACGTTCTTCATCAATTTATTATCTCAGAATACATTCTTTCAAAATAATGTGGCTCAAACACACCATAAATTTCGATAAGTCATAGGTTTATTAAAAGTCAAAGCTCTTGAAATCTAGTCAATTAAATATTTAGTAACTGCTAAATTGTATCGAGTGTCAATGATGCATGCTAAAGGAAATAATATAGGCAAATCTTCTCAATAGTTTCTAAACTTTAATTTCATAGAATATATATTTGCACAAAAATCGGGATCATTTTTGTATTTATAAAAATCCTTTGCAAATATATAAAAACTTTCAAGTACCATACAACTAGTAGGATAGTAAACTCCAGATAAAATATTTGTAGAGTCGTAAAAAGTTGTCAAATTTTTTAAAATTTTAAAGCTAAAAGCCAATCGGGTTCATTCAAAACATTCGCATGACTTTAATAATAAGTAAGTAGATATTCATCACCCCAAATTCGGCACAATTCCTCAAAAGCTTGTTATATTAATGCATCTCTACTTCTTTGAATTTCATTTTTAATATGTTTTAAATCATCATGCACAATTAAATTAAAAATATGGCACACTCAACGAATATGAAACAACTAATCACCGAAATCAGGTTGTAATACCCTACACAATTTATCGATTATTATCTTATTAATACTAGCGTTTTCGAAGGTATGGATGCATTTTACTTTCGTAATGGTATTCTCTAATAATGTTCATAATAACGTTATATATATTGTTAGCGTTGTAAGGGGATTCAATAATTTTAAAAGTAATATTTTTTTATGCGAACACCAAAGTGGGTCTATGTAGTATGCAGTTGGAGCTATGTAAGCTCTTTTATTAATCAATACCCATATATCCGAAGTTAAAGATATAATACTTCCATATTTTTATAAATTGGTATTTAATTGTTTCTTTGTACGAAGGAAATATTTAATTGTATCTGAACGAAGAGTGTTTCGACTTATTCCAATGTACCTCGTTTGAACATATTCTTTCACGTACGCGACGAAATGTTGATTGTCCGCTATTGTAAGGGTAACTCATAAGAGGCAATGAATTTCACAATTCCAGTTCGAACTTTCTCTTCGGAATATATCCACGTGGAAATTGGCGAAGAAGTAGAACTAACTCCTGGACAACCAAATTGCAGTTACGTTGACCGACAATAAGAAGCTCAAGTTTGGCGCACATGCTTTGTAGTGACAGTTGAGGTGTGTAGCACTATAATGCCTTTTGACCATGCCAAACATTGTTAACAAAATTTACAAACCGCTTTAGCCTTTGAGACTTCATGGACCGCACAACCCGTTGGAATCAATTTAAAATGATCACAACATTTTGCCTATTTTTTTCCTTTTCGCTTCCCTCTTGTATCTAGAATATCTACAAATCAATTGAATTACTGCTTTCATAAGCATCTAAATTTGAAATATTTTCGGCAATGGGTACATCGTTCAGACCAAAAAACTTAGTAGCGTCATATCTAATTCACCTCCAATACTGAACAAGCCCTCAACAAATGACTATGGATCCATTTTTTAATTGTGATATAATGTATAATAAATAAGTAAATAAAGAGTATGGAAAAAAAATTAAGAATTGAAAGAAAGTTGATGTGTAAGATTGCAATTGACTAATTGTAAATTTGTAGTGTGATAATTGTTATTGAATAATTGAAGTTGAAGGTAAAATGAAAATGTAGTAGATTGTAAAATGTAGAAGAGAGTGAGAGTTATTGGAATGTTGTGTGAAAAACTTTGAATATAGGTTGGAGAGTTTATAGAGTAAAAAAAGTAGGAAAAAATAAAATAAAGTGGCAAAAATAGCCACTTTAAAAGTTCAGTGATCGTTGCAAATGGTCGTTGAAGTCATTGACCTTTGAACAATAATTTCGGTCAATGTTCACCACAAGACCACGAGCCAGGCTCGTAAGCTAGCTCATGGGCTCACTCACGAGCTGCTCTCCATTGGGTGAGCCGAGAACAATGACCCCATGGGCTCGCTCACAAGCTGCTAGCCAACTCAGCTCAGACTCATCAAATGACGAGTCTAAGTCGTCCACGAGTTTCATTTTTACTAGCCGACGAGCTACTCGACTAGTTTGACATCGTTGTGTATGAATGGTCAAAAAACTTTTGCTAAAATAAGTTGTTTTCTCAACGTCAAATGACAGTTTGCAATGTGACATGTTTTTAAAAAAATTGTTGTTTATGATTGTACACCAAGCATGGTTCATGAACTAAAATCGACATAAATTTTGAGATCAGGCTTATGGGACTATTGTTACTAGCTCATCCCACGTAGAGTTTAGTGGGTCACATAAGATTAAAGTGTTGCATATCACATATTGGCAACATCGTTAAATGTGACCAAAAAATTATGCGAACAATAATATGCTTCCCAAGAGTTGATTTGGTAGGAGAAAAGCTATCCACCCTTGATCCCAACGAGGAAAGGTTAACCAAGACGATTCACATCTCAACTAAACCTCTGGCTAGCTGAAGGAGAGTGAACCTTAACCTTGTCATAATCGAAGTTGAGGTAGATGACAAACCTAACTGCCTTGGAAAAATCCTTCAAACCTCTTATCAACTTAACTAAAAGGTAACGAAGCTCAAAACATGCGATCCCAAATTTCTTGTCGTATACGAGGAAACAGGTAATATTCCCACTGCCATGCGTGTGGGAATCGTTAAAGAAGGTTAAATAGAATCAAGTCGCCAATGATCAAATAACACGTGTCCTGTGAATTTAAAATATCCTAAATACCCTTGATTTAAACTTTTATGTAAATATTCCAAGCAATGTGAAGGAAAGAATAGAAATCAATCCTCTGGCCAAATCCCTGTTTTACCTATTTCTCTCACACTTAGTAATATCCTATTTTCCAACAATTGGATCACTAGAGTGCAAATAATGTAGAAAAATTTTCTAGGCCAATCACCTTTTCCATCTAACCATGTCATAATGTGTAAGTAATGAAAAATGCTAGATGAACATGATGGTTAACATAACATTTGACAAATTGCCAAATAGCGGTACCCATTGGGTGGGTGCATGCGGGCCCAAGCGCCCACCCAATAGGGGGCCGACATTTGGCAATTGTGTCAACCCTTATGTTAACCATTATGTTTCTCTAACATAACTCGTAGGTAATGCATAGACGACGATGAGGTGACCTTAACCTGTTCGCACCTAGGGGTGGAAAATGGGTTGGGTCCGATCGGGGTTGACCCAAAACCGACCTGACCCAATATACTCGATTTTAGACTTTTTCACAATCCAACCCGACCCAACTCCTATCCTAAACCGATCGGACCCGAATCAGTTCGGGTCCTTTTTTTCCATTTACTGCATTAAACCCTAAAACTTCCAAATTTTCGTTCAATCGGCAGATCTTCAGATTCCCAAAGAGGCTCCATCAAAGCAATGGCGTTGAGCTTGTCCTCAAGTTCAAGCTCGATGCTTCCACCATTGATTTTCCTATCCAGATAGTAGGCCACAAGCTCTTCATCTGTTGGATGAAAATTGAATTCCTGGAGATAGACTCGTTGGTGCTATATAGTAAATACCCTAGAGAGAGAAATGAGGAAAAGAGGGGAAGAGAGAGAGAGAGAGAGAGAGAGACTATGTGTGCAAAAAATGGAAGAAGAGACTGTTAACGGGGTTGTACGACAATGTAGATCTATTAATAGCCCACTGTTCTTGATCAAACCCACAAAAGTAGCCCTAATCTTTCTTCATTTTTACACGTTCAGCCATTACTCTAGCTTGTGCTTTTGTGATAAATAAGAAACAATGGAAAGGGCATGATCGCCAATGGTGAAAAATAGTAAGATAATAGGGGAATCCCCGAGGACAACATGTCCAACTCTTAGCGACTGAGAAATAACTAGTGCTCTGCCCTTCCCTTCTATCATCTTCATCGACGGTAGCGACGGCGGAGTGGATGTATCCGATATTTTTGTGGTCTAGTCATTGAAGTTAGGGAATTTGTTCAACAAAGAGGCGTTGGTGGAGGCTTTATTGAATAATAGGTTTTCACTGGATTGGGTTGGGTTGGTTTTGGGCCGAACTCGACTCACCATTCCTTGTAAATTTATTTTACCCGACTCGACCCTATTTTATCCCTAAACCGACCCGACCCGACCCGTTTCTGGTCACGTCGGGTCAGATTTTCGGGTTGTGGTTTTCAAGAATCATTTTATATCACATTTTTACATTTCAATCAAAATTAGTTTTCCAAGTCAAGGACCCAAGAAATATAGTGTTAAGATATTTAAATTATGAAATAATGTTTATATTGTTAATGGTCCCATTTTAATGAACACAAATCATTGTGAATGTTCTTTTGTGATCTCCTCAAAAGAAACGTGGTTGGTGGCAAAGGAGAAAGGGCAAAAAAATAAAATGATGTAATAATTAAAGAAGTCAAGTGATGGGAAGCTTTACTTGAGAATCCACTTTAATGACATTAAACAATAACATAAAAATGATTATTATAAGCACTTATTAAACATGCTTGTGTCACTTAACTAATCAAGACCTTTAAATAATTTTATTGAGACTAAATATATTTAGACCACAATTTTTAATAACATTACTATATTTTAATTGTACGAAAGGTTCATAATTTTTTACACATTATCATATTTATGTCTTAAACTTTTTGCACCGCATTCTTATTCTCAAATTAATATAAATTGTTCCTAATTGTGATTTATCTCTAAACTTTTCTTTAGAATATAGTGAAAATACTCATTTGTCATTGTATTTATAAATAAGCAAAATCAATAGTAATGTAAAAATACGGTTAATATTTGACCCTCATTTTAAATCACGTTAATAATATTTTTAAACGAAAATCATAATTAGGGACAAATATTAATCAAATATTAAAAATAAGAATGTGAAAAGAAAAGGATATAAGTGTGATAATAAATAAAGGTTAATGACATTTATTATAATTAAAATGTGGTGTATCTATAAAAAATATAATCACCCTTTCGTTAATATATCAACTAAATTATGAATGCTATGAGATGTATATTACAATTTGGATTTTATATTAAAAGGTCAATTTATTAGGATTAACTTAAATCCTTAATTGTTGTTTAGTAATTTTACACTTTAACTAATGTATGATTTTACATTTAACATGTTTGGTAAAATAGTGGCTCAATTGACTATACTAATTTTAAAGTCCAAATACTTATTCGAGTTTTAAACGGAATGAATTATTCGTTTGAGCTTAAAAAACTCTAATATCATATTAAAATTTGAATTTTATATTAAAATATTAACCTTTATGGATGAGGAATTTAAATTTTTATTTATTATTTTGCATTTTTGTCCGATAAAACTTTACCTTAAGAATGTAGTCTAAGATGTTTTTTTTAATTTTTAATTTTTAATTTTTTTCAAAATCTTGCTCTTAGACTACTTTTAAACACATATTTGAAATCTACCCAACACGATCAAGAAATCGAACATAACAGATTGAAGGAAATTTCAGGAGAAGACCAAAATAGTGAAAGAAAAAATAATAATAACCTTCTTTTAGAACTAGCTTCTATAAAGGGGATCTTCTTTCAATAAAAAAAACTTATGAAAATCCCTTTATTGATCTTTTGTAATGATATGGGGGTTTTAAAATAGGTCAATATTTTGAAATAATGTCAACTAGCACGAGTGGGACATTGGTTTTAGGTAGGAGAATATGATAATGAAGTGAGTTCTATATCATCGCAATTAATTATATTTAACCGTATACTTCCTTCTCTTTGATTGATAAATGATATTATAACGTTATCAATGCTAGACGCTTTTATTTTTCTTAAAAATGGTAGTATCAGTGACTATTAAAAAATGAAAATAATAATAATTAAAATCAACATGATCACAAGAGCATTGTCTATTATTTTTTATGAAAAGAAAAAAAAATTAAAGTTTAGTGATTAATTTGAAAACTCAAGATTTCGATGACGAAAGTAAAATAACACTATAAACTTAAGGTGGTGAAATGATGGAGATCAAATTTGATAACCAAAGTTAAAATTTGGATTTTTAAAAGATTTTGATAAAAACTGATGAATTACATGGTTAAAAATTGATGAATTTTATGAAATATATGGTTAAAATTAATTATTTACTTTAAACTTAAATTTTTAAATAATTCTTAATCTACACCATACACGTACTTAGTCACATAAATTTCTATACAGGATTCATAATCACCTGAGGCAGGAAAGGGAAGGGAAATGTACAATATAAAGTAAGATGTTTGGTCTTGTATGAGTTGAGATCTACCGTCTATTTATGTTGTTCAATTTGCTGTCTTCCCTAATTGTAAATTGACATATCATGGAAAATTACGATTGTCATCAATTTTAACTTTTCATGATGTGTCAATTTGTAATTGAGTTAATAACAATTTAGACACTAAAGTAGACAACAGATCTCAACTCGATCTTGTACAATGTAGGCAAATTATTTCATGATGTGTCAATAATTTGTAATTATGTGGATAGTAAATTAGACAACAAATATGGACAACAGATCTCAACTTCATCTTGTACAATGAAGGCAAATTATAATACATGGAAATGAGATTTATAATATATGAATATTGGGGTTGGTTTTACAAACAAGGGTTTGGCGATTCCAAATGAAGACCTCTACAATTACCAATATTATGCTTACGAGCGCACATTTTATCTGGAACTATCTGATCAAAACTAGAACTGAACTGAAGTACTGAACTAGCCGGTTCATACAGAAGATGATAAACACATTAACTAGGAAGATAGCCAAGAGATTAAAGAAAAAGAAAAAGGGAGATTCCATGATTAAATTGTCTATCATAACCCAACATCTCGTAGCCATAAATCCATTGAATCCAGGTTTGCTGAAAAGTGACACAACTATTGAAATATGTCTATCTTTGAAGAGACACACTTGTTCAAAAGTATAAGTTCAAAAGACATGATTTTCATTCGAAAAGAAACAATATTTCAGTCAAATATATTCTCGAATATTCCATGTGTTATAATTGGATTTATTGAATATTCCACCATATGCTTACTCTGATTTTTAAACAATTTCAATGTCTCAAGGCATTCGTATTTGAGATTAGTTTCTCATTCATCGCGAATTAGTTCAAGAAACTAAGTATATCACAATAATTTACTCATGAACTAAAACACATTCGGTCATTGAACTCTAGTAATAGTCTAATGAGTCCGCTTAAATAATTGGTCATAAGTTTCTCGAACCTACTATTACTAGCCAAATTTCAACACATTCGACCATGCCTAGAGACACGGACGGAGCACGCATGCCCACATGTGCTTCTAACACGCTCTAGTAGTGAAGCAATCCGAATTCATCTTAATCACAAGATATTAAGTGGTTTCCAAAACTTCTATTTCCTTGCTAAAAAACAGAAGTTTGAGAGGTTAAAGAAATTTATAGATAGTTTTAGTGTGTCATTTAAGGTGAAATTAAAATTTAGAATAGAAACTTCACAACACCGAGTTTTCTAGCACATTTTCATTTCGTAATCCGAGATCGATGGAAAAATAAAATAAACTTATAAAGAGATGTTGCTAAAAGTCTATAAAAGTTGATGAATGTCATGAAATTTGTGGTGACAAAATAGATCAAATTTATGGGATCAATAATATATGTGATTAAAAATGAAGTTCGATCGATTTTCTAGCAAATAAAAGCTTAATCATACTAGCACGTAGTATAAAATTGTAAGCACTAGACTAGCTAGAGACTCTTGGTTCCTTTATATAAACGCTTCCATCAAGTAACGCTGATAGTTTCTCCTCCGATAACTTTCACCCAATTAAAAAAATTAAAAAAATGAGAAGTTATATTATGTAGCTAATTATCCGACGTTTCAATTGAAAACTTATGTTTAAACATTTAGCATGTTGGCCACAAATCGATATATTGTGAAGATCAACGACCATATTTAACTTTTATCATTTTCAATCGTCTGTGGAAAATGATTCAAATAACGTTAAATGATATGCATATTCAAAATGACCTAATACTCGACATCTTATCTCATTTTCAACTAGGTAGATTATGAAATCTTACCAACAATTCGACTTTACAAGAAATTTAAAAACTAGGAGAACCACCTTTTTGTGATTTTATTCAAGGCCGAGAAAGTACCAAGTGTTTTCTTTCTTTGATTTTGGTGAACAAAATTTCCTCTCTCTCTCTCTCTCTCTCTCTCTCTCAAATTTAAATTATATTTTTAATTTTATACTTTGAGAATTAAAAAGTGATTTTAAATTATATTTTTAATTTTATACTTTGAGAATTAAAAAGTGATTTATAAATTTGGGATGCAATTACGTCAACCTCGTTCTATTAAAAACAATAAAAAAATTATTACAATATTGTTCTTAAAAAAATATTTTTTATGTCTGAGTAAAACAAGTACGTCATCGATAACTTCATGAACACAGAATTCTAAACAGATCTGTGGGCTGTGAGCAATTAATCAAAATAGTCAACAAAAATATTTTGACATTAATTTACCGTTAAAGTTTAAATTTCAAAAAAAGATAGTCGCTCTTTGCTTTATTTATTTAAGTACTTATTTTTCGTCTTAATTATAATTTTCTTCGCAAACGTATGTGATTGTATATGCGTGCGTATTTTAATATTGTTATGCAATTACAATTCTGTAAAATTCATGGCTCTTCATTTTTACGTTTTTTTCACGATATTAAATCGAAATGAACACAAAAATAATGTTGTAACTACAAGACCCATAAATTTCCAAAGTTTTTTTTTTTTTTTTGCTATGGAGCCTTGATTAGTTGAACTACTTGACAATTCACTACTTCGACAAATCATTTCTTAGCAAAGAAGTAATTTTTTGTTATTTTACTTGAAATATTTATTTATTTATTTATTTTTATCTCAGATTCCAAGCTTCAAATTTCAATCTTTCTTCCAAAGTAAACATGGATCCAAGTTTTATGAATTTTTTTAAATCACAGATTTAAAAAATTCAGTCAATACATTAAAGTCCTGCTATTCATGATTCCTTCCAGCTATAATTGGAGGAGACTTCTTAATCAAATTATTTATTAAAAAAAAATAAAAAAAATAAAACAAAACATAAATTATTAGTATGTGATTCCGTAATTATATTTTAACTTAAAATAAATAATGGATTAACCTCGATTACTGTGCCAACCACCAATAGGGATTTAACAAGTGTCTCTAGGTTATATTATTTTGTATGTTTTAATGATTGAATGTCACGTTAGATGAATGAATAGGGTTAGCAATATTCCTTTAGCCATATTTATTTTATTATTTTATTTTCAATGTGAAAGATATTAATTTTATTCTTTGCCGACAAAGTGGCCTATCTTTGAAGTTTGAAAATTTAAAAAGTTTGTCCTTATAAGGGGGACGATTGGTAGGATTGGGGTGACGGTGGGGGTGGAGATGGAGATGGACGTGAACGTGTAATTTGATTTCTTTTTATTTATACCGACTTTAAGAATTTCAAAATGTAATTAAATCTCGTATTAGATGTATCGAAATGGGTTTTTTTTTTTTGTTTCGAAACACTGTGAGAGTAGGGTGTCGTAATTTTGAATTAGGCTAATGCTCGATAGTTGTTACTGTATGACGTAGTGCATATTTCAAAATTCAACGATGAAACTCTTGACTTCTCTTCTTTTTATCTCATAGTTGTCTTTTTGCGAGTTTTATGATTTAAGATAGGAGTTGGTTACTTGCACGTTGAAGCATGCACTGCCGCTCATATTTAATGCTTGAGGATGGATTGGGAGGAGGAGAATATTCCCTGGGGGTGGGGGGTTAGTAAGTTAGCCTTATAAAAGAAATGACATTTTCTTTATAATGTTATTATTATTATTATTATTATTATTATTATTATTATTTGAGATATGGCTGTGGGTCGTCGGGCATTGATGGGAACTCCGCTAGGGAATAAATGATTTAATTTGTTGCGACGAGCCATAAAATACGAAAAGATAAATGTTCAAATGTTTCTCGACCCTTCTTGATAATTGTGAATTAGAAGAATCTTAACAAGAAATACCCTTTGTTGAATGTTTAAATTCCAAAATCGGTTCCATCTTCTTTTTAATACATCTAATTTATTGGATTTTTTTCCCCTTTGGAGGGTTCTATATATTTATTTAACATCCATGTTAGTATCATTATAATTGATAACTGGCTTTTTATTTTATCTGAGAGAAAGTGATGAAATCCCATAAATCTTTTACTAGCTTTGTATTGTTTCGGACAATAAAATTTATTGGGGTTAAAGCTGATTTCCGCACATAAAAATAATTTACATTCTCGAAAATTTGGCAATGTTGGAATAGTAAGTGTTTGCTGATGGTTGATTAATGGTAATCGATGACTACATAATATTTTTTCTATTATCAATTAGTAATCGTTGATGATTGCCTTATAGAAGTCATCAACGACTTGTTATGACCATTAATGTTGGATCGGTGATTGATGAAGAGGTAATCATACATAGTCATCAATGAAATGTTAATTATACTTCTATTTTAATTTTATCAATCATTTTTTATTCAATTTAGCTATAAAACTTCATTTTACGTTTTCAAATCAGTTAGGGTCCGTTTGATTGTAAAGACAGAAAATAGATGGAAAGAAAATGAATTCTAGGAAATTGAATTACCTAAAAATTGTTTTAATGAGAATTGTAATTAATCGTATTTGATTGATATAATTTTTCACCTGGGAAATGTTGAAAGTTTGGTGTTCGTTTGGATGTCTTTCATGAAAATTGTCCATTAAAATGATAATTTCTTTTACCATTGGGTCTAGAATTTGTTTCACTAGTCAAATTTTTTTTTAAAACAAATTATCATACTAAATACTATTCGTTTGACTTTGTTTTGCACGAAAATTGTTAATAAAAGTGATAAATTTTTTTACTATTGAATCTAGAATTTTTCGTAATTGTCAAAAAAGGCTGGAAAATGAAAACCCACAAAAGAGTGGGAGATCAATTTCAAAAAAATCAAGAAAAATATGCACATTTGAAAGAAAGTGAGAAAATAATTTCCATGGAAAATTTCTACTATCAAATAAGGCAAAAGTTAGAAAATGAAAAAAAAAATCCTAATTCTAGGGAAAATCAAGAGTATCAAACAGGCCCTTACTTTATTCACTCTTATCAAGTCCCTCGAATATTTTTGAATTGACTAACTACGTGTTTCCATGTATGAATGAGAAATTTTTTCCTTCAAATCAACGTAGTTTTCTAGATTAAGAAAATCTTTCTATCAATCAATATTTTTTAAGTCTATCAAATAATAAACCATAGAAAACGTTTTCATCTTTAAAAATTAAGTAAATTTCCTTCCAACTTCATGATTATCAAGTATCAATTATATGAT
>CAIGRL010251478.1:0-10060 GCA_903798325.1 Fraxinus xanthoxyloides
ATTTTAATGCCCTTAACGATGTATATGAAGTTTAGATTGGGAAAAGCAAAATCAACCATAGTTTCACTTCAACTTGTAAATCAATCTGTCAAATGTTCTCAAGGTATTATTGAGGATTTGTAGGTAAAGGTTGATAAATTCATATAATCGGCTGATTTCATTGGTTCGAATATGGAGGAGGATGCAGATACTTCCATAATATTGGATTGACCTTTTTTGGCTACCGACAGGGCATTGATTGATCTCTGTGAAGGAAAAATGATTCTCAGAGTAAATGATAAACAAGTTATCACCATTGTGTTCAAAGCCTAGCAATATCCAATAGCTTGAGATACTTTCTACCCAATGAGTCATCAATGGGAATTTATAGATTCATACTCACACTAAAGACATGCCCTGAATTAAAAGGACTTCAGTGAATTCTTACTATTGCAAAATTATTTTTGTTTAAAAAAGTAACATATTTAAACAAAAATGGAAAATAATGAAAAAAAATTACAGGAGATATGTACAGATCGTAGAGTTTAAGGATGAATAGAATATTTATACGACTAGTTTTAACCTACGCAAGCATACTTCAAATGGAGAGTATGTATGTAAGTAATTATGAGCAATTAAAATATCTCATTTTTTGCAACTTTTATGGTATAGAGGGTAACAAGGCGCCAAAGACTGAATTGGATGAAAAAATATATTCAAACTGAATTGGATGAACACTGAATTAGTCCTCTGTAAAATGCAAGTAAACCCGTCTCAATTTCATATAAATATTAAAAATTATTTATTGAAAACTACCATATATGAACATATGGAAATAGAAAACAAAAAAACATAGGTAACAAAATAAAAGATTTTTTTAGAACTGTGAGAAAGAAGTCCGAAATCATCGTCCATCAAACATTGTAAGAGTGACATCGTTACTGGAGACTCCCATCTGTGAAGAGGTGACATGACTACGATTCCACTTCTCGGCAAAAATCGGTTGCTCCGGCACAGGCAAATCAACAATTTCCTGACTAAGCATTGCAAGAACGGTTGAAATTGTAGGCCGGTTATTAGGGAATTCTTGTACACACAACAGTGCAATGTGAATGCACCTCACCATCTTTCCCTGGAATTCGGCTTTGTATATCATTTGATCTATGAAGGTTGAACCGTTGTCTTCATTCCATAATTTCCATGCCTGATACAAATTATCATATATATTCTGAGGAATATTTGGAAACAAAAATAAAAAATAAAAAATGGAAGACTACGAATTGGCTTACACAACCCAAAAGGCTTAATGACCATTCGTGATTGTAGAAGTTGGTGTTCTTTTTCCCACTCACTATTTCTAACATCAGAACACCGAAACTATAAACATCAGATTTTTCAGAAAATCTTCCTTCCATGGCATATTCTGGCGCCATGTATCCACTGCAACAATATGATAAATACTTGTAAGTTTGAGTAATTCGATATTAAAAATGAAAGGCATTTTCACAGTATTATCCAAATACTGCGTACCAAACATGCGGGAAAAATACTTTTGTAAATTTGACATTTGCTTACTAAGTTCCTACGACTCTTCCAGTGTTGGCTTGATCTTGGTTGCCTCCAAATATTCTTGCCATTCCAAAATCTGAAATCTTTGGATTATAGTCCTCATCCAGCAGTATGTTACTCGGTTTCATATCTCTGTGGATTATCTTTAGTATAGAATCCCTGTGAAGATAGAGAAGGCCTCGTCCAATACCTTCAATGATACTAAAACGTTTCTTCCAATCGAGAATCTTCTGTGATGGATGTGAAGGATCTACACGAATTAAAGCAAATTATAAAAACTAATAGTGGAAGACATTCTAAAAGTACACAAAACAGAGTTGAATTTCAACTAACCAAACAGAAACACGTCTAAGCTTTTATTAGGCATGTATTCATAAACGAGAATTTTCTCTTCTTTCTCGACACAACATCCTAGTAATTTAACAAGATTTCGATGTTGGAGTTTGGAAATCACATCCACTTCATTCATAAATTCTTCCATTCCTTGTCCAGATGCTGCTGAAAGCCTCTTTACTGCAATTTCTTTTCCATCTGCCAATTTACCCTACATACACATTNAGGACCAAAACCACCCTTTCCAAGAATATTGTCATCATGGAATTGGTCTGTGGCATTTGCAAGTGTCTCGAACGTGAATAATGGAAACTCTTCAAGATTAACTTTATCCATATCATCTTTAAGCACTATTTCAGCCGAAGCTGATGGATATGTTTGCCCAGCTTCATACAACTTTGCATCTACTTTTCCTTTGGCTCCTGGTTCCATAGGGAAAATCAGTATCTTTAACTGACAGATACATATATACACATGTAAAGCCTAGCCACTGTTAATTCTGTGTTACCTTTTCGCCTAGCCATCAACCTCCAATAAATGAAGATGCAAATCAAAATGGCAACCAAACCCACCACTATTGGAATGATAATAATCAGCTTTTTGTCTTTGTGCCCATCTGAAAAAACCAAATATCAGATTACTTATCTTAGACTTAATCAATAACGAGTTCATAAACTTTATATGGCAGGTTATCAAAGACAACAGAATTATAAGTACCTAGTTCTGAAGAAGCTAGACGAATGTAAAGATCTCCACCAACGTTAGAAAATTGCTGAATGTCAATCAGTTCTTTGCTCCAGAACATACAACCAAGATTCGTGTCGCGTGCATAGGCTATGCACGAACAATTCATTGAGCAGAGACTTCTACATTCTTCTACCGGCCTAGAGGGTCCCGGTTCAGGAAAATCTGGCACTTTCATATACGGGAGCCTCAAGAATCCGTCTTCTTTGCCACCACTGCTCGTATTATTATTGCGATCACAAAGCAAAGGTTTGCTTCGGACACATCCGCCAGACCAGTTTCCGCTTCCCCATTCCTCGGGATTTTTTGGTCCAAACCCTCTCAGACAAGAACAAATAGGCGAACTCAGAGCATTACAACTCCCAAATGGCCCGCAAGTCCCATAAACATCACATTCTTGTTGAGGAGCCAACCATGTAATATCCCAATTCTTTGTCTGATCGTTCCACAACGTTTGAACCAAACTCCCCGTTGAATTCAAAGTAATTCTCATCAGGAATTTCGCCTCTGGCGCAGTAAAATAGTAAGTTCCTGAAGAATCGTTTACCACAGTGAATCCATCCAGGTAAACAGAATACATATCTTGTACACCAATAAGAATCTGCCCATTCCATGGACCACTTCGCCAGTGTGGACGATTCCCATTCCAAGTATAGATTTGAGGAATATCCAGAGCCTGGAGACCCGCTGTGAAATTTCCAACTTCGGGATCCGTTGGGGTTTTCCATGAGGACACGACCACCTTATTACCTGTATTTATGTTGTCAACTATCTTCAAAGTAGGCACAAAATTATTGGACGGATGCCCAAAACTCTCCCACAACGTACGCCCACTTGAATAATCTCGCAGGACAAGATTTCCAGTGTGCAAAAGCTGGGCACTGGCATTAGCCGAAGATGTCGTAACATTTGATGACCAAACTATCTCATTTTCTCCATTCATTAGTACGATATTCCCATCTCGTGATATCGATATATTGCCGGAAGAATCTGGAATTGGTTTGTCCCTGTTGGCAACCCATATCACTGTTGATTCAGAAACGCCGTAAAATACACCAAAATAGCGGTTATTGGTTGTATTATCAGGGGAAAAGAATCCCAATTTGAAAAAGTTGCCGCTCGAGGATATGGTATGGGGGTCTTTTAGGAAAATATTTCTTGTAATTGTGTCTGTTTCTGCACAAAATCCTAAACGAGGAAGACACAGTAGTATGAATAGGTACTGAACAACAAAAAGCTTCAGGGTTTGGCTATTGGACATAGTTAATTGAAAGAAATCTGTGGGAGAAAATGCCATTGCGTGAGAAGCTTGCTAATAAGTAGATAAAGGGATAGCTACTGGTATCTGACTATCTGTTGAGTTTTTGATTCTCAGTATATAAAGCCATTGAGAGACTCTGAGTCAACTCTCAGTCTTTGCTTTCCGACTTGGACCGGGGTGTGAAGAAATTACGTCAATAGTTATTTACGTGTTTTTCCTTAATTACGTGAGAAGTGCGTTAATTTTAAAATTGACTTGGTCACACACCTTAATTCCCACTTTAAATTTTTAACAATGGCATATTTTCATAATAGCCTTTTGAAGGGTAAAAGACAATGATGTCATTAACTAAGTAATACAATTACGAAAAAATACTTTTATATAAAAGACAATACTATCATTTTAATTATTAAATAAAAATCAAACACTTCCAACTTAAAATTTCAAAATCAACCAACTTTTCTTATATGTTTATTACAATATGGATAAACTCATTTTTCATCTACATCAACCTCAAAATCTCATAAATTGATTAAACGCAGAACAATAATTTTTTTTTTTTACATCCATCACTTCAAATCTGTAATTATATTTATGTGTTTAATTTCATTTTCGTTAAATTTGTATACCTTTTAATCAATAAACCTTATTTCGACATATATTAACATGTAGATAAATTTTTTTAATGGATCTATAATTTTTTTAAGCGTAAACAAGAAAAAAATTCACTGCATATCATGATCTTAACGGCCGACAGTTAAGCTGTTTTTTTTATTTTTTTAAATCCTAATAGTTTAGAGGTTGGGCCAATTTTTTGACTTTTTTTATAATTAGAAATAATGTTTCGTCATGCAAATATGGTTGTGATTCCAATTTGTTATTTTTGTGATTTCTAATTGGATGAAAAAGATTGATGGATATGGAAATGGACAAGTGATATACGTGGTGGTATTCCAGTTTCCATAACAGCGAGCACATCATATGTGAAAATGTACCATGATTTACAAAACAAATTAAAAGTCGATCTTTTTAGTACGATATGAAACTGAAATCTCAATTCGACTAATATTTATTCATTCTGATTCCACCTATGAAGGTTGCTTCTGATCTTGAATTGAATTATCTGTTTGAATTGAGCAAAATGTGCACAACTCCTATTTGCGTGACTTTAGTGAGGAAAAATGTCATCGAAGGTGAACGCGAATATTCGGATGGAGGAATGTCGATGATTTTTAGGACACAGTGGAGATAGCTCGTAAGGATGATGCAGTTATTCCCGAGACAGTTGTTCTGCATTGTGATTTCGATGTTTGAGGATTTGATTTCTTTATTACGTCAGACACATGAGTAGGGGGAAGTGCACGGGCTGGATAAAGTGAACCGTCATCTAATTCTTCGCGAATGATTCCTGATGATGAGGATTTGTATGTTGAGTAACAGTTTGAAACAAAGACTTGCAGGAAGTTGTGCACCAAATTGCACCGAAATACAACTTTGGATTTAAAATGAAGAAATCAAACAAATCATTATTGACGATTGTCTAGGTCGACGACAGTTGTCTTTGGCTTTTACGAGCGATGAAGATGGATACAAATGAGTTATTTGCAGTTTGCAAGTATACACGGAAACATACATGCGAATTGAGAATTCGTTGAAATGATCACAAGCAAACCCAAGCATGGTTTATTGGTCATCTATAATGCACAAGTATCAGGACCTACCGACGATCTAAAGACCTTAGGACATCATTAACGACGTCCATCGAGAGTACAAAGTGATCATGAACTACTAGAAGGCTTGGAAGGCCAAAAATGAGCGTTGGAGGACTCAATGGGCTTGGTATTGGAGAGCTATGCTAAACTGGTCAGGTATTGCCATAACATGGGTACACCTAATTCTGGTTCTATTTTTTTATAGAGAAAAAGGGCGAGAATCGTTTTAAGTTTGTCTTTACAACTCTTAGGCAATGCATACGACCTCTAATTTTAATCGATGGTACAACTCTGAAAGTTAGATACAAAGGCAAGATAATAATTGCTACATGTCGAAATGCCAACATACAAATTTACCTTCTTGCATTTTGCATAGTCAGGGAAATGATCTATCAATTCGTTAGTTCTTCACAAAGCTGAGAGAAGTAATCGAAGAAGTCAATGACCTTACCTTTGTAACTAATCGGTGACCATCTATTATAAATGGTATCGCTTATGTTTTTCCTGAGCACATCAAGGTATTGCATGTACCATATACAAGATAACATAAAGACTAAGTATCGGGATGATGCATCGTTTCATTGTTCATGAGAGCGGCTGAAGTTTATAGTGTTGAAGAGTTCAAAAATTTCATGGTGGAAATAGGAAGTAAATTATTGCCTGCATTGGAGTATCTAATAAAAGTGGGAATTGAACATTAAGCGCGATCACATTTTCTAGGACGTCGATACAATATGATCAAGCCAAATAATACGAAGTCTCTTAATGCATTATTCAAAAAGGATGTATAGTTATCAATCATTGCAATGATTGAGAACATTTGTAACAAGCTACAGCAGTAGTTTCACGATCGACATGTGGAATCACAGAATTGAACGAGCGTGCTAATCCCGGCTCGGGAGGATAAACTCTTCAATGCTGCAGAATTGCGAGAAAGTTGAATGTGGAACCACCAGATGAGTTGCGCTTCTCCAGAAAATGTGCACGTAATAAGGCATACGTGTTAGACTTGACTGATAATGCATACACTTGTAGTCGATTTCATTTGGAAAGTTTTCCATGTGAGCATGCAGTCGCAATGGCTATATATAGAGGCTTTCCAGCGAGAATCTTATGCTCTCATTATTACACGGCTGATTATGGAGAGTAGCATACGTCGAAATTATATTTTCTCTACCGAATGAAGTCGAGTGGGAAGTTCTCGATCATATTCTCTCACTTATTTAAAATTTGTTTACAATCTTTGCAATTATTTCAAAAATAAATAAATAAATAAATAAATCATATTTGTATATTGTTTTTACAATATTTACAATTATTTCAAAAATAAATAAACAATTACATTTACAATATTTACAATTTATTTACAATATTTAAAATTATTTCACAAATAAATATACAATATTCAGGATCACAATTGAATTCATACAAATCGCACGCTAACTTATTCCTCTAATTTTGTATTCAGGATTGATTGATTCCGTCAACTTTATGTGCTATACTTAAAAATTTGATATACTTTATTATGAATATGTCACAATCATCCTTGAAAATAAATAATAATGTTTTAGTTCGGTAGGTATTGTGTAGCGAAAAACTAAGCTTGTAAATTAAAAAAATTATAAGTACTTATGATTTTGACCATCTCGCATCTTCGTGTTTCCCACGATGGCTATTGTGTCATGTACAATCACCGCCGGTCATCTAGCCATCAAAGGAACGATCACAACCAATGGCTCCAGGCGAAGCTCGAACTGACCTTGTATCAAACAAAAATGATCGAAATCGTACGCATATATAGTGGAATAAGCAAAGATGACTTCCACGGTTAAGTAGTGATGATTCGAGAGCACTGAAATATACATATGCATATAACCCTCCCATGAATTTTCCCTTAACACTCGACCACATCCATTTGACCCACTCAAACATATATTCAGGCACCGTATACTCGTTACCCATAAGTTGAAGCAATTGACACTCAATAGTAACGGCGTTTAGCAATTCGATGCTTAATATGAAGCCAGGAATGTCGAATGATCTCAGATATCTTCGAACTCAATTGCGCAACAAATCCTAGCCAAGTTGACGTGCTATGTCAGAAAATGCCAAAAAAATAAAGGGAGTTATTTCATTTAATATACAGAAAATTATCTAGACATAATAAATAACAATTGCGACATTATATTTACATTGTCGACGAGCCAGACACCCAAAGTCATGACGTCGAAAAACCACTTATAAGTATCAATGATCATCTTTTCAGCTATCCTATGGCTAGCTCTAAAAAACTAAACATAAAAAGCATAGATGAACTAGCGTAACGTACTTTACTAAAATCATAAAATACTTAGTCGGGCATAATTCTTTTCCATTCTGCCTCGAATGCTTTCCACTTGACATGGTCCACCTCCCAGAAAAGATTGGGGGTACATTCCGTCCATGAACGGCCTCCTCATCGCTTCAGTCGTAAAGGGATAAATGATGTACTGTGACAACAATATCGACCTCTTGCTGACCACCTCCTCTGACACGTCAACAATACACTTCTTACCCTCTGCCACGACTGACATCTTCTTCTCATCCTCCACCCCTCCATCCTGGGGCTCGCCATCTCCTACATTATCGAAGTCACCCCATGCATTCAAGGCATCGCCACCTCCTCCGGCATTGGGGCCATCCCCTTCTCCTCCGCCACCTGCTTAGTCCCCATCGGGGCCACCCCCTTCCGCTTCACATATATCAAAAATAATTCTAATGTGTCATCATTTGTCTACAATGATGTGTGACCCCAATCTCCGTCACCCCATATATCACCCCCTCGTATGCCTACTATATCGTCATGGAGTGATGCAACCTCATCCCGAAGTTCTACTGTATGAGTTCGCATCACTACAATTTCATGGTATAAACTTGATACATCACCGCACATTCTTCGTCTCAGCATCCATATCTCATTTCGTAACGCGCCCACATCTTTCCTTATCTCTAGTCGTAACGCCCCTACCTCTCTCGTAGTGCACCCACCTCCTCCACTATAAATACAATCAGGTGGACATACATATCATGGCATAATGATTTTGACCGTGTGCAAAAAAATCCACGAATGAGGCGTCTAGATGGAGGAGAATGAGATCTCATCGGTGAAGGTGATTGTCGATCAATTGGATCGGGCTCCCACACAAATAACAACATGAAAACTTATTAACTTAGTTATAATAGGCTAAGTCATACAAGACGGGAATCAATAAATTATATTCAATTCAAATACCAAGTCTCGGTCTATGATGGAATCGGACATCTGGTCATGTCAAGTATGCAGAACGGCTAATTCATGCACTAAACCTCAACCTTCCTCTCTATTGATGGCGTCAACTCTATAAGGACTTCAAGTTGACATATGACATTTCAACTAGTTAATGATTATGTAATGAAATTCTAAAATGACTTACAATATAAATCACAAATGTGTAACACTCACCCAGGGGTCATCGAGGAGAGCTGATAAATGCTTGCTAGATGGACATCCATTTGCTCAGGAATCTCGTCAATGATGCATCCGAGGGCAGCGTGTCTCCCATTGCCTAGTAAACCAGGTACCCAAGAGGGGGACAATCTCAAATACCCAGATCAGCAATACATACAATTATTATTATAAATTCAGTATAAAAAATACTTTAACATTGATTATGTTAAATATTTACAAGCAGTGCCAGGGGTAATCTATAAGTATCGTACTTACGCGTGGACCCCTTGGATTTCGAGTGTGATATGGTGAAGACGTGTATGGTGTCCTCAAAATATCTCCAACCCCACGGATAGTTGTTAATGGTATCGATGTTGTCAAAAACTTCCAAATGGAAATTAGTGATCGCAGTCTTCTTGTGATGACACCTCAGCACGCTCTCAAGGATGTAGACTAGTCCTAACTTTAATCTATCCAACTTCTGATCGTACTCCCTGATTATACCAATCAATTGCGGTAGAAGCACCATCTCGTGTCCCTAAAAATACGTCTTGTGCAGCTTATTACTTCTTTGAGTATCATTAGTAGCTGCCTCGTCACCCGTTATCCTCATTCCAGTCACAAGGGCAAACTCAAACATGGAGAAAGTAGCGACTTTGTCCCTGAAATGGAAGTGTAGAGCATCAACGTTGACTATAGAGGTGTCAAGATGGATGTGCTGGCCAGACCCGTGAAAATTGGTCATGATTGACCCGTGACCGCGGGTTGACCTATGACCTGAGCGGGCGGTTCACGGGTCAAGGAGGTGTGACCCGCGGGTTTCGCGGGTTGCACCTTCACGGGTCGCGGTAACCCGTTTGCCCGTGAAAAAAAAATTTAAAAATTTTTGAACAACTAAATTATAGTAAAGTATGTGCCAGCCTAGTTGAGATGTACTTAAATTATAAATTATAGTAAAAGTAAGGTGCTAACCTAGTTGGAATGTACTTATACTAT
>CAIGRL010251482.1:0-10787 GCA_903798325.1 Fraxinus xanthoxyloides
TCGTTATTTCTATTCTTCTCTCTTGGCATCATCAGTTTCTTTATAGTGTGTTTTCTTGGTTTGATCAAATAGTCACAATTTGAATCAAACTCCTCCATTGTATCCCGAGAGAGATTTTCTATCATACCCCAGTCGTGACTTTGTTGGATATGGGAGAAACATATCTTAAAAGATAACGATTTTCGTGCCTTTGAGTTCATTAGTTTTTTTCCAAATTTTCCTACATATTTCCCAACATGGAATTCTGGCAATGGATGAATCCAATGCTACTTGTAGAAAGCATTTGGCAACCATCGGGCTTGAGAACATGGAGGCTAACCGTCAAGCTTACCGCACCCTCCTCATGACCGCTTCTGGCCTTGGCCAGTACATCTCAGGTGCAATTCTATTTGAGGAGACTCTCTACCAATCCACAACAGAGGGGAAGAAAATCGTCGATGTCCTAGTTGAGCAAAACATTGTCCCTGGGATCAAAGTTGACAAGGTAACTACTAATCTACATAGATTTTGTTGACTCAACAGAGGGCTTAAACTTTTAGAAAGAGGATATAATTAGAACTAGTTTTGCTAAGCTTGAAAAGTTTTTCTTGTAAGTGCATAAAGAAGTTTCAAACTTCTTAAAAATGTTGGTTGAGTTTGTGCAGGGTTTGGTTCCTCTTGCTGGTTCAAATAATGAGTCCTGGCGCCAAGGTCTCGATGGCTTTGCTTCCCGTTCTGCTGCTTACTATGAACAGGGTGCTCGTTTTCCCAAATGGTACGACTAATTCTCGTTTTACAATTTATCAAAATTTCTGCAATTTTTTATCCTCTATCAGCTGTAGTAGACATTTATTGATATTTTCTGAATTTTCATCTTTTAGGCGTACCGTTGCGAGCATTCCCAATGGTCCATCTGCCTTAGCTGTGAAGGAGGTTGCCTGGGGGGTGGCTCGATATGCTGACATTTCTCAAGTACTTATATTTGTTTTCAGAACGGTCAATTTACTAAAATTGCACATTAGTTAAATAGGATTGGACATTATCAAAAATTGTATAGTCTCGTCCAGTACTGCTTACCAGCATGCTAGATAAATCAAAAGTCGTCTACTTGAAAATTGATGTCTATTTTGTGCTCAGGAGTCAGGACAATGGATTAGCTCCAGTTGTGGAACCAGAAATCTTGCTTGATGGAGAACATGGGATTGACAGGACTTTTGAGGTTGCTCAAAAGGTGTGGGCTGATATTTTGATTCATTTATTGTTTATTGGAATTGCATTTTTATTCAATTTGATCTCAGATGAGTGATTCGCTGCTCAGCTCGCTAGTGGGACGAGTCGAGCCGCACTAACTGCTTTCCCCACTCCCCAACCCTTGGCTAAAATAATGAAAATTGTTGAATTTTGGGCAGCTCTTGTCTGGTGGGCAATCTGAAGTGGAGGCAACACTGAACTTGAATTTCATGCACCAAGCTCCCAACTGATGGCATGTTTCGTTCTCATACGCAAGGGCACTCCAAAACACGTGCTTGAAGACATGGGCAGGACGTCCAAATAATGTGAAGGCAGCTCAAGATACTTTGCTTGTTCTGGCCAAGGCTAACTCTCTTGCTCGGCTTGGGAAATACACTGGTGAGGGAGAATCTGATGAAGCCAAAAAGAGAATGTTCGTTAAGGGCCATGTCTACTAAGCTTATTGCACTATCAAATCTATAGACGAAGGAGAAGAAGATGGTTGTGAAGGGAGAAGCAGAGATGCGCATTGCAATGGTTTATAGCAAGAGAGATTATTTTTGTTCGTTATGTGGATTTGTAACCACTTATAAAACATAACGTCGATAAGGACAACGTCGATAAGGACTAGTTTATTGTATTCAATGTCGTCATAAATAAATTTTTTCAACTCATGGCTTGAGAACGCTACTGGTGATCAAAACTTTGTCTTTCAGGTGGCTTAGGCCATAAGATTTAGTAAACCTCGTAAAACTAAGCACTTGGATGTGCAGATTGAATGAAAAATCTCTCTTATGGTCCAAGTGTTAAAATTGAGTTTTCCTTATGGCCCTAAAATTGTTTACTGCAATTGAATATCTAATATTGTTCTAAAATCTGATAATCATGTGACAAGACGTCAGTCGTTGATTCAATTGTTAAAAATTTACAGTAAAGTATTTAATTATAAAAAGAACAATGCTACGAGTACACGAAGATTTTACAGAATTTGAACAGGAATAGAACTTGGCAAGTTAGCATTGGAAGGGGGAAAAAAACAGGCTAATAGGGTGCTGCCACGTCAGCGTGCAATTTTATTGTTATAGAAAAACGTACAATTTCAGCATCATTGTTCAGTAAAAAAGGTATACTTGAACATTTTATAGTTAGTTAATTAAGAAAGAGATATTTCGATAAAAACACTGAAAAAAAAGTCTCGTTTTTCGACTTTTGGAAAAGAACAAGTTAAATCAACTAGAATTTGAATGCATTATTATTGTTAGGAAATCAAGAATATTTCACAATTTCAAAGTGAAATATCTCACTAACAGAATTATTATATAATTAAAAGGCCCTAATCATTTTTATTTGGGAATATATTTGGTCCAACCACCTTCCTTCCCACCATCAGGTTGGTGATGATGGAAATATCCCATTACCATTTTTTCCTAACTTTAGTAGTGTGACAATTATAACTAATTCTAAATTTTTTGGGCCTTTTGCCATAATTTCACTAGAGTATTAGTCCACAATGAATATTACAAACTTTGACTCCTCTCTTTTTGGGTGCTGACTTGCACAACATTATCATAGTTTTCTTCATTTTTGTCATTGAAATTGGGATACATTGAATCTTGAATGGTCTATGTAATTAGTAATTAGTCTGACTTTCTAATTTGATTCCTTCAACTTGCCCAAAAAGAGTTTTGTAATGATTTAATCACATCACTACAAGAAATAATAAATCATTTTTATTACATTTCTTACTTTTCCTTTTCTCTTTTCATCGTGTTGGGAAAAAATTCAATAATTGTTCATGTGACATAATGATTCAACACATGAAAATTTTTGAGTACCCACGACCCAGATTCAATTTTTAACTACACTTCAAACAGAATCTCTATCACCCGTGCTATAAAAATGAAAAATTACAGATTAAAATGATTTGATTTAAAAGTGGAGAACGGAAATACAATATGAAAAATTGGATAGGAAAAATGTGCGCCAATTAACTAGTAGGTCGAAGGGAGCAAACGAGAGTGCGTACCATTTTATTTAAATTTTATTTGTATCTTCATTTAAATACTTCTCTATACATTGTCAACCCATGTATTGTATGAAAAAAAAAAAAATTAGTTGACAAAGATTTAAAATATTAATGTTGACAAAAATTTTCTATATGTGTTAATTTTTATATTATATGCTATAATATTAGTTTGGTGGCTTTAGACAGTGATACTCCCCGAGCACGTCGCTAAGGCATTTTGAATTCTTTTCATCCATTTCAAGTAAGCACTTTCAATTCCTCAAAATATAAGAAATGGAAGTGATTAGGATATGGTTTTCAAGAATTTGTGCAAGTTTAACTAGTTGAATAAATTGTTATCATCAACATCAATATAAATCATTTTATTGAAGAGTTTATGAATAATTTAAATACTTAAACAATTATAATTTGAGAACTTTTATAATTAGACATTCCATTTGTATCGATAATCGATACTCAATTCAATTCTCTCAAGAACTGGACGTCATCACTCCCTACCTAGAGACACAAGACACATTAGATTACCAATGACGTTTAGTTTAGTAACACAAGTTAACTAGTTAACAAAGTGACTAATTGTAAAAGTGGATAGAAGTTTAAAGATCTTATTGCGATAAATTAAAGTTAGATGATCTAATTGTAATTTCACTGAAAGTTCAGTGTCTAAAATATTATTAATCCTGGCTTTTCAAAATAAAGCAAGGTCAAAATCGTAATTTGGATTCATTTCGGTGGCGCCACAGATTTAACGGTTAACGGCGCTTCAAAATTTCCCCGATAAGCTTCGTTGTTCCACGTTCAAGTGTGTGTGTGTGTGTGAGAGAGAGAGAGAGAGAGAGAGGCACTTGCTGTTGGAAGTTAAGAGCGTTGTTCTTCTCTTTATCAACTTCTATTGGCCACTTCGTTACTGTTTTGAATTGAAATTTTATTGAGATCGTGGAGAGAAGGGGTGGGCTGAGATATTCGTCGACTTCTACTGTTACATTTGGCCATTTTTTATGTTTTGCAGCAATATTTGCTTTACTTCACTTTAATTTTTTTTACTTTATTCAACGCGGAAAGTAATTTTCAAAATTTCAAGTTTAACACTTCAAAATGTTGATTTTTCAACATGCTTTTTTAAAGGAAATTCAGCTAAGATTTACCCTTAAAAGTTCATGAACTTACTAATCTACACCAGTGATCCACAAATACTTTCAGTTTTTGTGCATTTGTCGCTCACTTTTTGGGCGGATTCATTCAATATGCACTCTTCAAATCTAGCAATGTTGAGCAGTTTCACGATAATTCTGCCTCACTGATCACTCGTGCGAGAAGTTTCACAACAGCTTTTACATTTGGTTATGGAAATCATAACGGTTACGTATAGGATTTATTTGTATAATTACTCCCAAGAGTGAGAAATTGAAGAAAGGAAGCTTCAGCTCTGACCTTTCAACTACAGCCCTAATCTGAAGTCTCCAACGTTCAACGAGAATGACACCAGAAGGTGAACTCTTGTGAGTATTTCAATTTTGACAGGCCTTTTTGGAAAATTATTTTAAAGAGCATCTTACTTGGACTTGAAGGATTATTGGGGACACTATTAGACAAAGCTGTCTGTTACGAGTTTCTTACTCTATCAAACGGCAATTTTAGGTTTCTGTTGAGAGAAAAGGCTTAATGCTAAAGATTAATCAAAGTGGTTAATCACAACTAATCTCTTTGAATCATTATGCTTTTAGCTTAAGCAATATTTTAAAAGTTACTAATTTTTCTATAATTAGCCTATTCTGTTGCGTTGCAGATTAATAATGCTATTATGACTAGTTGGAGGGCGGTAGAATTTCTATTGCAAACTCAACAACCCCATCTTTTAACAGCCTAACTTTCTTGCCCTTTTCTGCTAGGAATGGATCATCGAGAAGTTCTGCAATAGTTTTTGCTTCTGTTTAGTGGTTTGGGGAGAACCTTAATTATAGTCTTTTCACGTTTTGTGTGATTTGAGTGGGTTTTCGAGGGCTAATAGGGGTAGGTATTGAGAAATGGGGGCTATTGGTGGAGATGAATTGATGAACTGGGAGAAGATGCAAGTCGGGGGCAATGGAAAGGAAGAGAAGATTCTGGTGTTGGTGCGATTGAGGCCTTTGAGTGAAAGAGAAATTGCACAGAATGAGGTTGTGGATTGGGAATGCATCAATTCAACCACCATTTTGTACCGGAACAGCCTCCAAGAGCGGTCTGGACTTCCCACAGCTTGCTCATTTGGTAAGAAAAATGACTCATTTTGTTTCAAATCAATATTTACTTATGTTTTAGCACGGGAAGGAGAATATGTTGTCTGCTTGAGCATAGACATTAGCTTCTTTTGAAAAGAATTCTATATTGCAAGTAACCCATTATTCAACCGTTTCATGCAGATTGTTGGTTTCTTTCAACAGATGTTCTCAATATTGATCACAGTTGGTTAAGTTAGTCAGGATTCAGGAGCCATTTTAGGACATTAATGATAATTTTAATCTTGTGGCAAACTTAAGTTAATTTATGGTACTCCATAGTCAAGCAATTTAGTCTGTATTAAATCTTTCTGTCTACTACTAGACACACAAAAGGGATGTTGTTGAGAAATGTTAGTAATCTTTAAAGATATATGTGTTTATGAGGAATTTTTGGTTACCAGCAACCTTACTATTTTCCCTTGGCGTCTTATGTGTTTATGAGGGCAGATCGAGTATTTAGGGGTGACTGCAGCACAAGGGAAGTTTATGAGGAAGGAGCAAACGACATTGCCCTTTCAGTTGTTGGTGGCATCAACTGTAAGTATACCTTTGCTATCTGTTCATTGACCTAGTTCGTCATTTTTTTGTCAATAATTTGTTTGCCTCGAGTATCAGATGACAAGCTAAGTGTTCTAACTCGCATAAAAATTTCTATTCAGCTACTATTTTCGCATATGGCCAAACAAGCAGCGGAAAGACATATACCATGAATGGGATTACTGAGTATGCTATGGCCGACATTTATGATTACATACAAAGGGTATTTAAGTACTAAATATGGTGTTAATGTCAGTTCCTTTACATGGATAGCAATGTAAAACGCTTTTCTTTCCTTATGGACTTTTTAGGTCTTATATTTCTTTAGTTGTTTCTTAAAAAATAATTTTATTTATTTACTTTTTTTAGCATGATGAGCGGGCATTTGTGTTGAAGTTTTCTGCCATGGAAATTTACAATGAAATTGTTAAAGACCTTCTCAGCAATGACAATACTCCACTCAGACTACTTGATGACCCGGAGGTGAGCTCTCATGAGCTTACATTCTATGTAAGCACAAATTTCATTTACTAATTGATCCATTTCTCCAGAGAGGAACTATTATAGAGAAACTCACAGAAGAAACCCTGAGGGATTGGAGTCATCTCAAGGAACTTTTAGCCATCTGTGAAGGTAGGTCGAGTGTTATGGCTATCAATTCTTCATTTCATCTTAACCATCTAATCATGTAGAATAAATGTGTTTCCGGGGTTATTCTCATAGCACAAAGACAAATTGGAGAAACATCGTTGAATGAAACAAGCTCAAGATCTCATCAAATTCTTAGATTGGTGCATGATTTCTCCTCTTCCTTTCTGGTTCTTTATTTTTTGCTTAAAATTTCTGGGGACGCCCTATAAGTACTATAATTAGCTAATTTATACTCGATTTTTCAGACAATTGAAAGTTCAGCTCGCGAGTTCTTAGGGAAAGAAAACTCAGCCACCCTTTCTGCTAGTTTGGTATTGACAATAACTTTGTCTTGTACATTTGATGATTAATATATGCAACTAGTTCGATGCTTTGAATTTGTAAATCAAAGAATTTGAAATGACAATTCACTTAGTTTTTGCCTGCAGAATTTTGTTGATCTGGCAGGAAGTGAGCGTGCTTCTCAATCATTATCAGTCGGGCAAAGGCTGAAAGAAGGCTGCCACATCAATCGTAGTTTACTAACTCTAGGAACTGTGATTCGCAAGCTAAGGTTCACTAATATTGTCTCCCCTCTCTTCTTTTGCTTTGGCTTCTTGTTTGAATTACTGTAGCTAAAATGTAACAAGTGGTCCTTTATTACCACGAATATTGCATTGTTTATATTTTATTTGGAGGTGGTTCCTTTTTTCTTGGTCCATGGAGGACAAATGCTGAATTTAGGATGTGTTTGAGTCACGTTATTTTGGAAGAATGTATTTTGGAATAGTAGATTGATGAAGAATGTGTTGTTGAAAAAGAAGGAAAAGTTATTGATGTGATAGAAAATCTTAGAAGAATTTTAATGTGTACCAAACATGTGATTATTCATTTTATTACGTTTTCCCCTCACCCCTATGAATTCTATATTAGATGGGCATTCCTTTCCACCTTCTCCTAAGAATTCCATTTTAGAGGTGAATATCACTCTGGGAGACATGCTTTTTCTCTGTGTAAAGATGGGATGTCAGCTCTCTCCTCCTCCCCAACTCACACGTTTCCGCACTTGGAATTACCAACTGTATATAATTTATGTAGTTCTAAGTCACGTATAACTCTTAATTTTAGCCATATGCTAAATGCAGCAAAGGAAGACACGGACATGTAAATTACAGAGATTCTAAGCTAACACGGATTTTACAACCTGCCTTGGGAGGCAATGGAAGAACTACCATCATTTGCACTTTGAGCCCCGCAAGATGCCATGTTGAGCAATCAAGGAATACCCTTTTATTTGCTACCTGTGCAAAGGAAGTAACTACAAATGCACAGGTCAATGTAGTAATGTCTGATAAGGCCTTGGTGAAACATCTGCAGAAAGAGGTAGCCAGGTTGGAGGGAGAGTTGCGATCTCCTGGACCAACCTGTGATCATGCAGCATTGCTAAGAAAGAAAGATCTGCAGATTGAAAAGGTATTATGATTTCTGTTTAAATTTAATCCATATTGAATTGTCTTCTTTAATGTTTAAAATGGTTGGTATTCTGTTTTAGTTTCACTGAAACAATATGCTTTTGTTCACATGCTTATTTTGAGAAAATCACTGTTTTCAGTAAGCCAGCAGTTGAAAAGCTTATTACAAGAAGAACAACATATCTAGAAGCACGTGACATTGCTAAATTTTTCTTCCTGATAATGTATACTAGAAAATATCTTCTCTAATTAGGATAAAATAAAATTGTTCCATGTGCAAAGCCAGTCCTCTAAAAAAACTATTTCCTATCTTTAAAGCATTAGCACTCAAAGCCCTCAATGTTACGTATCAGTTATCAGGTCAAGAAATGCTTTTGGAATTGTCATTACGCAAAGCTCGCAAATTACTTGCAGCATGCTAACGTGATTGCTTGGTGTACTATTTTGCAGTTGGAGAAAGAGGTCGTGGAGCTGACTAAGCAGCGAGATCTTGCTAGATCTCATGTTGAGGAATTGTTACAAGAGGTTAGCAATCATAAGAGTTCAAAGAAATTGATATATGTTTTCCTCTTTCTTCCTAGACACTCATTCATGTACAGAGACCTCGGCTGTGTTGTACAATACAATTACTAATTAATTTTTATTTCATTTAATTTTCTAGGATGCCCTTGGATGTCCTCCTAAATTGCAAGAAGAGAACACACACGAAGACACATATCCATCAACAAGGTCATTGTATGGAACCAATCATCATTATATAAATGTAAGTTCTAGGAAGCTTAATGGAATTCAGTCTCGTAATAAGGACATCAAGAGCGATGCAAGGTCAGACCAACTGCTGTCAGAAGACAGTGAGGATCATTCTTCATCTTATGATATGTCTGATCTGAGTCAAGGAAGAGATAATCTCCCAGTAGGAGCCAACAAAGATTCTGATGAAGTTTGTAAAGAAGTTCGATGTATTGAGATGGACAAAGATTTGTCAAACAGTGAGAATGATGGAAGAATGTCAACACTATTGGAGTCCGGTAGTAGACTTGCTGCCAATCCAGTGCTATCACTAGATCTTGGTGTTGAAAATGGTTGCTCTCATGGAATGTTGAAGCATAAAATGCAAGATGTGCAAAATACCATGGAGTCTCTAACCAGCACTTGCGGAGATGAATTGTCCCCGTCAATCAACAAATTGAATTCTGGAAACCTGAAATTGATGAGTAGTGAGAGTTACAAAGCCAATTTAGTGACTGGCTCTCCTGACTTTGAGATTGCAGAAGAAATAGAAACAACCCCACCACCTACTGGGATGGGAAAAAGCTTCCCAGGCAGACCAGAAAGCTTCCAAAGGAAGAACTGGAATCTTCCCCCATTGATATATGGTGCAAATGGAATGAGATTGTCCAGAAATAATTCAGAGTCTTCATATGGTAGCAGTTTTCCCGATGAAGTAAAAGCCGAGGACAACATCCATGGAGATGACGATATTCCTACCCTTGGTTCCTTTGTAGCAGGACTCAGGGAGATGGTTAAGCTTCAGTATGAAGAGAGACTCGATGATCAGGTGATAGTTGCCAGAATTCTTAACTGCTTTATTCTTGTAACATTCAATTTTTCTCCCTTTTCGTACTTTATTCTTCCCATTAACATTTTTCTTTACATATTTTTATAGCTGCATCCTGGGAAACGATTGTTAATAAATTGGGCTTCATGATTATTAAGCTTCTAAAGTATTCTTATATCTAGGTTAAAGAACCTGAATCAAGAGCTCAAAAAAGTGTAGAAGATGAATTGGATGCAAGGTATGATTCTTCCGGAGCTCCCTCAAATTGGCTCCCGAAGTTTGAAAGGCTGCGGGGATTGATAATTGCATTATGGCAAGCCTGCAATGTTTCGTTGGTACATAGGACATACTTCTTCCTCCTTTTTAAAGGTGACTCGGCAGATTCCATTTACATGGAGGTAGAGCACAGGAGACTATCCTTCCTCAAGGAGACATTTTCAGAGGGAAATCTAACTGTACAAAATGGTCACTCTCTCACATTGGGATCAAGGTATCTTCAATTTCTCTTGATTCCCACTGAAAGAAAAAATGTAGACGTGTATCATATTTTACTAGAATTTGTCCCTTCCTCTGTTGGAATTAGTAGATAGCCTGTGTTATACGTATATCAAGTATCTAATAATTGAAGATAATAGACCTTTTTAAATATCTCTCTCTCCAATGAAATGACATAAAAAAAATTACATAGAAGATATAAGATTCTTTCGATTTTTGTGTCTTATTCTTGTAATAATTTTGCCTCAGGTTAGTTATTCCTATTGATGATTCCCTGTCTATTGTTTTCTTGGAGTGACAGCTTGAAAGCTCTTCACCGTGAGAGGGAGATGCTAAGAAAGCTTATGTATAAGAGATATACACAAGATGAAAGGAACAAAATTTACCAGATATGGGGTATAAAATTGAACTCAAAACAGAGGAGGTTGCAGTTGGTCCATCGTCTTTGGAGCGACACTAAAGACATGGTTCACATTTCAGATAGTGCAGCCATAGTTGCGAAGCTGATTGGATTCTTAGAGCAAGGGCAAGCCCTCAAGGAGATGTTTGGTCTCAGTTTCACTCCTCCACGCTCTCTCCGGAGATCCTTTAGCTGGAAAAAC
>CAIGRL010251502.1:0-13884 GCA_903798325.1 Fraxinus xanthoxyloides
AAAAAAATAATTTTTTTATTTTAAAAATTAAAAATTTTTTTTTTTTATTTCTTAAATTAAAAAAAAAAAAAAAAAAAACACTAGCAAGACAACATCGTGGTGATTATAATTAAAATCGATCAAATTAAACTTACTAAATCTTTTTGGATGTCCTCATTGATCTTATCAAGTTGCCTTATGTGGTAATCAAACTCATATATCATGTACGCCCTTACAGCTACATAAATGGCTTTGTAATGTTTTCACCAACATACCTATATGATGTCCATAGGTTCTGTAACAAATGATGCGAACAAATTCCGTGCACTTGTTTGTACAACATACTCAATGCTTGGGTGACGATCTAAAATGAAACACATTTCATTCCGCTAACCATACGCTTCCTCGAATCTATGTAAGAACTAACTCCATGAATAATTGTTCTCCGAATCACCGATATCAAAAGCATTGTGTGCATGCGGTAAATAAACTATTACGGTAGCGTCCTATTAGGAATGTTGCGTCAACAACTATAACAAGCTTGCAATTCTTTCACCCTTGTATGCATGTACCCAAGCCCATATGAGTCGAGTTCTATGCCAGTTATAGACCCACGATTCTTTTCTTTAAGCTCATTCATGAAAGTTGGGAGTTTTCCATATGTTTGATCAGGATCTCCATAACAACCTCAAGTTTATGATCTCGAGCTCTCCAAGCTTTTCCATACTTTATAGTCACTCCATACATCTCTATCATGTCGTTCCTTTTGTCAACCGAAGTGTATATAGTAAGTGAAGATATGTATTTGTGCCTAACACATTCGCCTATCAACGCAATGTTTACTGCTTGTGATCGTGTTTAATGTTATTCAACAAGCAAGTATGAAAATTCCTTATATATCGTATCTTCAACATTTCAACATCACCTATCTTTGACGCTCTAAATTTCCATTCGCAATTTTCCAAGAGAAATATGAGCACACATACTCCTTATAGTCTGATTTGTAGACCTTATATTGGAAGTTAATTCAGATAGTATACAAGGTGAGAGTATTCTCCAAGACATTTTTGTTTCGAAAAATATGATTTTCACTTACAAATTGCACGTCAAGCCGCATCACAATAGCAGTCATTTCTTCAAATATGTCACCTTCCATCTCCAACGCTGATACTTGAATGCCTAATATGAAATCATGTGTCACTACATTTCTTATTGACAAATTAGCAGTCGGAAGATGTGAAATATTGATGTTATCTGACTAAAATTGAATTTATTCTGCATTACTCAGTATGGGTACAGAGTTTGTAAATTATAAGTTCTCAATCAAGTTGGTACGTAATGCATATGCTGTGATACATGGATCCCTAAGCTTCAGCTCCAAGTAAAATTGTAGGGAAATGTCATTCGTTATTTGGATTGAGGACATTTCCACGTCTGCAGAATATCAATCTTGATACATGAACGTCGCCTATCAACCTTCAGCTCATTCACTATCATATCGACAAGACCCATATAATTGCAACCAAAAGGAACAAGGAGATCAAAAGTACATGTACCATTCATTACAAATACATTTACTGTGTTCATTCCTGTACAATGGCAAAATAAATCAGTTTGGATAATTCAAAATTTTATAGAAATGAGGTTGAACACAATTAGATGATACTACCATCGTATGCAGCCTCAAAATCATCGTGTAAGGGGATCAAATGCCAACCATTTTTTAAAATGGATTTCGGATTGCATACACAAACATATAAATCATTATGAAATGAGTTAAATTATCTAGAGAATAGCATATGTCGTGAGTATATTCTTCTTTTTCTGGAAGCATTTCTACTCAGTGTACATGTGTTTTATCATGTGTCTAAATCTCAAAATCACCTCTTCATTCGTAAGAGACTCACATAATCATCAAATTATTGATCAGATAATTTAATGCATTAAATTTATAATAAAATCAATATATAAATAAATAAATCACAGAAATCTTGAATGAAAAATGAAGGATCAAAAGTCAACTAAATTAACACGCAAAAGTGGAACGAAACGTGAAAATTTATGGTATTTACAATTTTTTTTCCTTCTTTTCTCTCTTTCTGTTCTCTATGCGTTCCTTTCTTTTCTGTTGACTCTCTCTCCCTCTCTCTCTCTCTATTTTCTTCTTTCTTCTCTTTTCCTTCCTGCTATAGCCGACGTTTTTCTTCCTGTTTGCTGTGCTTCTCCATTTTTTTTCTATGTTTCTCTTCTCCCACCTTTTTTTTCTCTTTTCTTTTCTTTGTGTTTTTCCTATGTTCCTTTGTGCGGCGCTGCAATTCTCTTTTTCTATATTTTCCCATTTTTCCTTCTCACCGTCAACCCTCATCTTCTCTGAATGTATCCTCTATTTTATATATATATATAGGTTTAATTTGGACCTCAAATTAAAATTTCTAATCCAAGTCCATTGAGCGTACTTAACTACAACTCATTTAATATATTATTTCTCTCCAAGGAATTTTTGTCATTTTTCGCCACTTTTGCATTATTTTTTCCAATTCTTTACTAAACATAATTTAAGATAAATTAGGTATAATTTAATCCAAAAGACAATAAAATATCATGATTTAGGGCCACAAATAAGTGTATAAAACACACTTATCAGTTGTTTAATCTAATAGTAATGAGTAATACTGAAGAAATCTTGTACACATTTTTTTAGCAGCAACTAAAGCAGGAAACGGAAGAGAGGTGGCGAAATGGCTCTGCCAAAATTTATTATTCTCCTTTCATTGAACAAAAATTAAAAGCATGGTTTGGTTGGATTCGATGTTGATGACTGCAGCAGAAATTTCTCGAACTTAAATACTTTGGAAATTATTTTAGCTAAATGAAAACAACTTGCTCTGATATCAAATTAACGTAGTAGACAATGAACAAAGGTTGAGATTGAGAAAGAAAGAGAAATAAAAGAGAAGAAGAGAACAAAGAGGAAAGAATATAGAAGAAATTTGGGAATAATCAAAGTCTAAGTACTACGATAAATAGACCCTCTTTACCAAACTTAATTTGAGAAGGTAACAAAAGAAATCAAATTTAATTTAAAAGTCTCAATTGAATACACCCCCCATAAGTTAAATTAGAAAATCTATAAAATAATAATATAATTCTAGTCAAACTAGAAATCTATAATAAACTAAAATAACTTAGGGAAGTGTGTTCAATTGGGACGTTTGAAAACTTTTATGGTGTGTGCAGTTGGGACTTTTATGAACTTATAAATGGTGACTTTTATGAATTTCTCGTTAACTTTTTTTATGAATTTATATAGAACTAATGGAAGTATTCCGTAGGTTTGTATAGACTTTCATTTTAAAACTTTTATAAACTTCTGTAGAATACAAGAGATTTTTGAAAATAATATTCGGTATAATCAATATGACGTACCTTTAAAGAGTAAACAAGAAATCAATATATTTAAATTAAATTTAAATTCGTTTTTTATATGAAATCTTATAATTTTTAATTACAAATAGATACTTTCATAAAAAATGATGAAAATAAAAGTTATAAAAATCTTTAATTAAAATTCAATTTTTTCATAGAAAACAGAGGTAAAAAAATCGAAGAGAGAGAAAGAGAGAGGAAAAAATAAAAAATGATAAATAGAAACAAATATAACTAGTGGAGAAAAATAATTTTTAATCATGACACTAATGTTCGTAGAAAGAAAATGAAAGACATATTGAAAGAAATAAAAAATACATCTTAATTTTTATTTTTATTTTTAGTGTGAAAGTCTCCCAAATTTTTGAGACGGATGTGAGACAAATTTTGAGATTTTCTAGTAGTATTTTCTACTTAAAAGTTAGTACCCTAGAGACTTTTATAAAAATAAAAATTAAAAATTAAAAGTGATTAACAACTTGAATACCCTAACACTTAAAAAGACTTTTGAAAAGTTTTAACTAAATACACCGTCACTTATAAAGAAATTTTAAAAGTTTGTAAAAGTCTCAATTGAGCTCAATCCTTTTTAGAGTCTCAAAAAGCTTAAATTGAATATCAGTAAACTTTTAAAATCCCAAAAAATCTTTAAAAATCTCAATTGAATACTAATCGACATTAAACGATCTTTAATTGTAATTTATTAAGAATATTTTTATCTTCATTCACCAAATCCACCTTTATGTAAAAAAATTAGTTTCCAGTTTTGCATGGTAGCTTTCCAGTAATTTACATAAAATGGATTTTTAAGTCGTTATGCAGAAATAAATTGCATGTATTTTGATTAATCTTAAGCTTACATATATACAACAAAGTTGGAAAATGCACTATATTACATTCACAAATTACCATAATTAGAAGACAAATATTCTTGAAAAAAAAGCTGGGTCATTTTAGATCAATATCTGCACTTCATAAAATCTTGTGAGATACACAAACAAGAATTTTCGTGTTACATGTACATATTACATGCATTAAATTACTAACAAATACTATTTCACTGATTGGCCATTAGACTACGTATTAGCTCCAGAATTGAGCTTCGCATATCAGAAACAGCAAATGGACTAACTTGTTCCTTGATGGCAGAGAACCATAAATCCTCCGAATCTTTTGGACCATCACTTAGATACCAATGGCAGATACATCTTGCAATGGCTGTAACATATACACCACAATCATAACCATTCGTTTGCACCGGGGTACTGGAGCATTCAAGATAAGCAGCCCTGGTATCTGTATAAGGAACTACAGCTTTATAGACTCGTTTGGCATGCGCTTTGTTCATACCTCTACCACTGCTGTCATGGTGCACAAAGACGTTCGCATTTCTCGAAAATGCAAGTAAACTCCAGTGACTCCCTCCTTCGGCTATGTCCAAGTTGGTGTTATCATTGATGGGAAAAATTATTAGATTCCACCTAGAAAGATGTAGAGGTTCCACAAAACCTTTGAGGCTCCCAATATCTGGGCACTCTTTTATCCAGAAAGCGATTGAAGGTGGTACTAGAAGGATGTCCTCAGAAGAATAGCAGGATTTCAGATAACTGAAATAGAATTCAATGATGCGATCATTGAGAAAATATGGGCCACTGAGAATGTCAAGATCTGATCGCCTAAGAACAACATCGTTGTAACTCAGAATTTTCTCATCAGCTGTTGCTTTTGCCATGTTTTAGGTACCTAATTATAACCCCGACAGTACAAATTTGATTAATGTAAGAGGCCGACTTGTGATATAAAGCTGGAGAATATACAGTTATGCTACAAACTATCACAAGTTTTTAAGTGACAAAGAATGAAAAAAGAAGGATTCAGTAAAGTGTATAGTCCTGCCTCCCATCTGCATTCTCAACATCTACTTTCTTCTCTACATTTTCTTACATATATCTTAAATTCATTGACAACTGTAAGTTGGACTGACATTCATCCATCACAATTTTATTCTAATTTTTGTGAAGTATATATGCACATGCATTCAAAAATTCTAAAGCTTCTGCATTAAACATATTGTTCATGCAAGCTGTCTGTTCAGTTCTTGCTGCAGGGAAAATTTCACCAAAACTTTTTTGCACACAGGACTCTATGCAGTAAACTTATCAGTCAGGTGGGTTTTGCTCGGTTATATTATGTTATCAATCGATATGTGCTTTTTCTTTCAAGAAAGTTGGTTCACAAATCACTATAACTTCTCAAAATGTAGAGAGTGGTCAACATCAAGAATCAATTGCAGAATTAGATAAAATTTAACCAAACAGCACATCAATTATTAAGGAGGCTGGATTTGTAGGTCAGTGGAAATATCCAAAATGTGCACATGATCAACTATGCCACGACATATTTTGCTAAACAGATTTTGAGGATCAGGTGCATTAATAGGCATGCATCTTTAGGACATGAGTAAGCAATTTGAGTTTTCCATTAATAATTCTAACAAGGAAAAATAATATGTGATGCTCGGACTTGGTATTTCAGCCAGAATACCTGTGTCGACACGACAATGGTATAGGTATGAAATATGGGATGGATCCTTCACTTTTCAAGTGGGTATGACAATTGTAAATAATTGCAATTTCTAACTTGTATTTTAATTTTGTCCTTTTGTCATGTAAATTTATGGTTTTTTGGTGTTTTAGACTTTTAGTATAAATTTCTAGTTGATTCTAAGTGGCATGCTCTATATTTTAACAATTTGCTATTTAATTATAATTTAACTTTTTACATGTGAGAAAAAAAAATTGAAGTGTGAAAGGCATACCCATGTACCCGTGTCCTAGCCATGTTCCCGTACCCTATATATTAGAAAATAAAAGATTGGTACCGGAGTCCAAGCATCATATACAATAATTATAGATTGAATGAGAACCTTATTTTCTATGTACATCTAAGCCTCCATAGGTCCTGCCATGACAGGAGCCTGATGCACAGTGTAGGGTCCTTCCCTATAAATAACCTTAGGGACCATTTACTTTTCCTGTTGCCATCTCTGTTCATTCCTATCTAAAAGGCTCAATGTCAATTATGCAACAATTCACGAGAACAATATTTTTCCTTGGATTTCATCTACACTCTCTTTGAAGAAGAATTTGGATTTCTCTAGATGCAATTTCTATCCTTTTGTTTATTGTCATTGTTTAAGAGAAATAATGTCTTTGACATGTTCCATGGTCTACACTGGAGGTTAGAGTAAGGTTTACCAGACATCGTTGCATGAGTTTCTTTAATTTTACGGAGATAGAGAAGTCACAATCTCATTTTCATCTTTGTTCTCTCTTACCCCAAAACAGGGTTCTTTAAACTTTATTTTCCCAACATGGCAATTACACTTTCTTCTCAACTTTTTACCATAGAAAATATCATTGGCTGTGTTACTGGCTATACAGATTCATTAAAATGCCCAATTATGGGCTCATGATTCTTGTGTAAAACATGTGTATTAGACAGACTAAAACATTTATTAGAAAACAAGCAGTCTCTCTCCTCAGATTTTGATTTTGTGCCAAATGAGGTTATGTTGCGTGATGTCATAGCATTGTTACATGAAGTGAGTGGAGGTCCTTGTCACTTTATCCCCATAGAGGGTAATAAAGTGGCACACGGCTCGCCTCCTTTGCTTGATAGTGTTAAGTTTTGTAATTGGCTATTCTTGACAAAATTAAAGTAACTGATAAGTTGTAAAAGTCTAGAAGTTGTTTGGGTAGAAGTATAGGTCAACAACAAGTCCAAGAGATCAAAGATGGAACAAGGAGCAAAAATAGCCGCAACGCCTCTAGATTGTTGTCTGTTCAGCGCTCGAGCGGCAAAGCTGCCGCGAGCTAGGTGCTTGAGCAGTGATCTTAATCAGCAAAACCCTAGTTCGCGATTTTAAGTTGTTTTCTAATCCTATCAACCCCAAACTCTTCAAATTATAAATACCCAAGCCCTAATCCGAGTTAGAGTTTGGTTGATCATTCTTATCCAAGAGAGAACACAACAAAAACATCCTATATCGATTCTATCAATTCTCTTGATTCAACCAAACTACTACAAACATCAAAAGCCAGATAATTAAAACACCCACTTCCGTATAATATGTCAGAGTTATGAAGATTCAAAAAGGTGACCGAAGTTCCAAATGGAGAAGAACGAGTTCGTTCTCGGAGATTTACAGGAGATAAACGACTTCAAAGTTCAGGAGATGGTGCTAGAGCACGGAGTACAAGGAGTTCCTTGGTGATTATAAATACGAGGTCAAAAAATACAAAGGTTTAGTCGAGTTAACCACATAGTAGATATTACTAAATTGGGCCCCGAGTTTATTATCCGTCTGTAGGTTTTATCGTTTATAGTGGACATTACTAAATTGGGCCCGAAGTTTATTATTCTACAAAGAGTTTTCTCCGTCATCAACTTTGTGGTATAATTTAATTTTCTACAATTTATCAACTGCAGTAATTCAACTTAAGATAGTATTGCATGTGAATTCATCTAGATTAATTAATGATTATGCAATGTAGCTTTGATTAATAGGTAAATTTAAATTCCACATAAAACACATATTCACCTCCTTCTAGTCTTAGTTGGGTCAAACGTCATAATTTGCAATCAGTATCAGAGATTCAATTCGATTCCTAACCCTTAACTTAATCTAAATGAGTCAGTTTCTTTTTGTGTCTTCGTATTTTGATGGAAGCAATTATGCATCTGGAAAAGTAGGATGAGAGCTTTCATGAAATCTATGGATGAGCAAATTTGGGTGTGTTGAGAAAGGTTAGACCGCCCCTTCCACTTCTATTTCTGGTGCAGTTACCCCTACAAACATTTCCCTTTAGACTAAGGATGAACTAGCTGAGTGTAACCGGAATAGTAAAGGGCTTCATGCCCTATTTATGGTTGTATTCACCGGAGAGTTTAGAAGAGTATAAATGTGTAAGACTGCCAAAAGGTATGGGATATTCTAGAAGCCACACATGAGGGTACTAAGATAGTTAAGACCTCAAAATTACAGATGTTGAGCATTAGGTTTGAAGAGATTAGAATGGGGGGATGATGAATCATTCGATGAATTCTATGCGAAGTTAAATGATATAGTAAACTTTAGCTTCAACCTAGATGAAAAAATCCCGAAAATGAAAATTGTGAGAAAAGTCCTTGGATCCTTACTCGAGAGGTTTAGACCTAAAATAACGACTATCGAAGAGAGCAAGAATTTAGATATGGTCAAGATAGAAGAATTAGTTATATCTCTCCAAACTTATGAACTAACCATATCTAATTCTAAGAAAGAAGTCAATAACCTTAAATACTATTAAGGAAGGTGATGATGACACCACAGACCATGAAACCCTGAACGATGAAGAGACAACTTACTTCGTTAAGAAGTTTCAAAAAGCCTTTAGGAATAATAAGCAATCTCAGGATTGATTCAAGAATGGCCTAGCAAATTTGGGAATGATAATCAAGAGAAGCAAGATTCTAAGGCTGGTAGGAAGAAATCATAAGAGTTCAGATGTCATGAGTACCACGGTTTGGTCATATTAGAGCTGAATGCGTTATTTATAAGAAAACCTAGGGTAAAGCTATAAATGCAACTCTCATTGATGACAAGTCTAACTCGACAATCAAAGTAAGAAGTCCAATTCTAAGGGTCCTAACTATATGGCGTTTGCTTCTATTGTTAGGAGTGAATCTGATAAGAAAAGTGAGAATGGTGAGGACTTGTAACGTAGTGAGGGTTTTGAGGAAGACTCTGAGGATGATTCGGAAATTCGTGAGGCATATAATCAATTATTTGAGCGGAGTCTTAAAATAAAGAAGGTGAATAAAGCCGTAAATGAATTTGAGCTTGAAAGATAGAGACTTATATTTGACCAATAGGAGTCAACCAAAAGCCTCAGTGAGTAAGGATTAGACAAGGTTAAAACCCTAACAAGCGACCTTGAGAAATCTAATACTCAACTCCATCCATTCTTGAGTGGATCTCAGAAACTTGACAATCTTTTAAGGTTGAATAAACTTGACAATATTTTCTCTATGGCAAATTTTGAACCCAAGAACCTTGTATCTTAGGAAATAGGCCTACTAGACATTGTAGGACTAATCGGCTCAGAAATCAACATCCACAACCACAACCACATAGATATGGACCTAGGTTTATCTCTAAGTGTCACAACTGTGGTGTGTTAGGACACACGAAGCCTATGTGTCACAAACTTTTGAATAGGAATAGAAGTCAGAATATATCTAGCCAGGTTAACTTCCTTACTAATAGGTTAGTCACTCGATCAAGTTGATGATAGATGACTAGTATTAATTTTGCTTCTAGGAAAGTTGGGTCAAAAAGAGTGATCTTTATGGTCACAAGGATGCTCTAAATGGAAATACTAATATCGTTGCTCTCCAAGGTAATAGCGCATGTGTACCTCAATGAGTAGGTATTTAGGTACATGCATATGCTAGTTCATTGAGTCCATACATTCTTGCATGCATCTCATTTTTTGTATGTTCATTTTGTTTTGGTTTGTTTCATTTGTTTAATAAAAAAAGGGGATTTGTTTTGAAACTAAAGCACATTATGTAATTTACTTGACTATGAACAAGTATGAGTACAACTAATGGTCTGTAACATAGTTTTCATTGCTTTGTTTAGGTCTTATATGAGTACTTAATACAGGTTTCTTCATGGACCATTACACGGCACACACTATAATCTTACGAGTCTTGACCGCGTGTGTGAAATTTGGGATAGTTGTCATCTGATTAGGTGACCTTGAACATAAATTGACATTTAACTAGAAGACCTAAGCTATAATATATTCCCTAAAAAAATAAAAATAAAATTATTCATCTTATATTCTTTTTCGAAGTCTATTTGAGCAACTAAGCTTGAGGGGTTTCTCAAAACCTAACACCATATGGTCATCTGATTTGGAGTCATCGACCCAAAACTCGTTACAAGGGCCATCTTAGTCTTCTAATGGAAAAGAGTGCGCACATAGGATGTGAAAACAAAAAATTACATGTGCTTAAATTGAGAAAGAGAGAAGAAAAATTTATACATGAAAAGAGAGTTTCATCATTTTGTAGGCCTGAGTCGTGTTGAGTTTAACTTTCATTAATGGAGGAAAATACTCATTCTGAAGTGATGTTTAACATGTCTTTTCTCAGAAATTTAAGGTTTGGAGTCTTGTTTACAAGGAAGTGACACTTTTTATATATGGGTCACTTGTACAATTTACTCCATTTAAACTTAAACTGAATGTGTGGAAAGAGTTTACTATTCCTTAATTATACCTGTAAAAGTGAACAATTGCATTTTTCGAGTTATAATATGATGTTGGTTTGCATGCTATGATGCTACATTAAATAAAATATGAAAAAATGTTACTTTAAAAAAATTCAAAGAAAGTGCTATTTTTGAAAATTGCCTTGGCGCTAGCTAAACGTCAGGCTTACCGCTCAAGTGCTCAAAACAGAGACTTAGCACTTGCTAGCCACACGCCTACAGCTCGAGGGGTAGCTCGATTGATGTTTAAAACAGGCCAGTTCCTCGTATTTCTTCAACAAAAACTTTCCATTTTTTCCAAAATTGAAACACCTATCCATGAATCTTGATTTCAGTCGTTCATTTGGCACATTTGCATTAACACTAAGGTGGATTAACAACTTTCATCATATAATTTCATCCAAGTCAAGGTAAATTTTCAAAAAAACCCAACTTTTAAAATTTTTGATTTTTTTGGGATTTTTAATGATTCGTTGCATTCATCTCAAAATTCATATATATATATATATATGTGTGTGTGTGTGTGTGTGTATTGCTGGGATTGGAGGTTAGGATGATTGTATGAGAGTTATTGCCTTGAATTTGTGAAAATTGTTCAAAAAAAAAAAAATTCCAACATCGATTGTCTAAGTTGTATGAATTTTACTTCAAAAAAAATTCCAAATGCCACCTAAGAGATCGAGGACTTCCAGCAAATAGTCAGCTGCTTCGACTTCTGGTAACGAGTCAAAATTTATATTTGCCACTGTGAGGAGGTAATTCTGAGTCAATTTTCTCATCGTCCCCTTCTCGTTGAGCATGAGGTCATTCTAAATGACCTACCTAGTGACATGGCTGCCATCATTACTTCTTGCGAATGGGAATCAGACAACCAATCTTTAAGGATCTTATTCCTCCTTCGCATCTCCTTGTTCGGGAGTTTAGCGCGAACATTCATGATATTCAGGATCACTTTAGTGTCCTTGTTAGAAGCATGATGGTGCGGTAAGTCCTGATATTATTTTTGACATGATTTAGATCCCTAAAGTCCTTCACCCATTGGTTCCAGACTTGTCTCATGATTCTAATCCCTCTCTTTCTATTTTGACATTGACGTTTTTCAATACAACTATGGATGGTGGTTTAGGTCTATTACTATTAGGTCCCTGCCAATCAATACACAAATTTTGTTGTGCATTGTGTGCACAAATCTATGACTTGTTTCTCATTTAACTACCCTTTCTCAACTAGATTTCAGTATGCTTTACTCCATGGCGATTTTATTGATCTTCCCTCTTTTATCTGCTATTGTCTTTTGAAGGTTTTTCACACTAGTGGTAGGACAATAGGTATTCCTTATGTCTGTTTGATACAACGCTTGGTTGAGGGGCTCAAGATTACTTTCTCCGAGAGGGTTGTTGAGTGATTATCCCGTCCTATTGTTTGGGCCACGTTTGCTTAGAATTGGTCTCGCATTCCATCTTCCTTAACTCTAGCTGATACTCTAGATAACCTTTTTGCTCCCGAGGACCCCGATGTTACTCCTTTTTACTATTGATATTCCACCTATAGGTGCTACTGACATTCCTTCCCCTTCTACTCCAGTTCCTCTGCACCTTCTTCTGGTTCTATAGATGCTTAAGTTGTTATGATTGGACAGTTGTTGACCATCAAGCAGCGAACTTGTATGATGGCTAAGATCACAACGTTGTGATCCACATCTGAGAGGCATACAACGGATTCACTATAGTTGGATGTTCAGTGGATGCGCTAGCATTGGCATGATGGAGACGATGATAAGGACTTAGACGAGTGGGTTGACCCCCATCTGTCATTTATGACAAAAGGTATTGTAGTTATATTTGGAATATTTTGAATAGATTTTGGAGTAGTATTGGAGTAATAGCTATTTATTATGTATTGGCTATGTTATTGACATTTGGCATATATTAAGGGGGAGTATTTAGTTGACTTGTGATAATCTATATTAAGTTTGATGTTTTAGTGATATTGATGTTTTCGTTGGTGTTTTGAACTACATTAATATTACTCCTTAATTTAGCTAGCATGATTATTATGTTTATAATGTCTCAATTGTTTTATATTGATGACTTTTTCCCTTAACTGTTTCACGCACGTTTACACTTAGTATTTGAGTCGTTGATTTTAGGAAACGAGTTTACAAGGAAAGCAAGTCATAGTTGAGTCAATTGGGGCTTTGGGCAGTTAGAAGTTTTTATTGTTCACACTTTGATATTGTAATGCTTATTTTTGTCATAAAATGCTAAAGAGGGAGTTTTTTGATTTTTGTAATTAATTGGCTATTCTTGACAAAATTAAAGTAACTGATAAGTTGTAAAAGTTTAAAAGTTGTTTGAGTAGAATATAGGTCAACAACAAGTCCAAGAGATCAAAGATGGAACAAGGAGAAAAAATATCTGTAACACCGCTAGATTGCCGCCTCGTTAGCGCTCGAACGACATGGAGCAAAAATTAGCAAAACAAATGGCGTTCGCAGAGCTGGCACTTAAGCAGCAGAGCTGCTGCGAGCTAGGCACTCAAGCAGCAGTCTTAATCAGCAAAACCCTAGTTCGCGATGTTAAGCTGTTTTCTAATCCTATACAATCCCAAACTCTACAAACTATAAATACCCAAGCCCTAGTCCAAGTTAGAGGTTGGTTGATCATTCTTATACAAGAGATAACACAACGAAAACATCATACATCGATTCTATCAATTCTCTTGATTCAACCAAACCATTGAAAACATCAAAACCTAGGTAATAAAAAAAACAAAACACTCACTTCCATATAATCTGTCAAAGTTGTGAAGATTCAAGAAGATGATCGAAGTTTCGATGGCAAAAGAACGAGTTCGTTAGCTAGTGCTGGAGCACGGAGTACAAGAAGTTCCTTGATGATTATAGATAGAAGGTCAAAGAGTACTAAGGTTTAGTCGAGTCTGGGTCGTCTGTAAGTTTTATCGTTTATAGTGGATATTATTGAATTTGGCCCCAAGTTTTTGATCCCGCAAGGGGTTTTCTCCATCATCAATTTTGTGGTGTCATTAAATTTTCAGCAATTTATCAACTGCGGTAATTCATTTTAGGAAAGTATTGCATGTGAATTCATCTGGATTAATTAATAATTGTGACTTGTTGCTTTTATTAATTGGTA
>CAIGRL010251559.1:0-10899 GCA_903798325.1 Fraxinus xanthoxyloides
TTAAAAAAAAATGTTCTGAAGAAAATATAGTAAAAGTAAGTTCTATTTTAAGCTTCATAAAACATGGAATATAAAAAATATTCTGAATTTTAAGATTAAATGAAAAATAAAATCAAATAAAACACAAGAACTCTATTGAGCACTTGTAAGAGTGTTTGATGAGAAAATGCATTTTTTGTGTTATGATGGCGAATATGTGGTTGAAAAAAAAATATTGATGTGATAAAATATTATTTTATTGAAGAAAGTTTGATTGAAAAATGAGTAGAAAAATGGGGCTAAAATTTCGAACAGGATGAGGGAAATGGAAATCCAAGTTCAAACCAAAAGGAAAATGTAAAATCCAAATCAAATGCCAGTATCATTGATTTTAAATCACAAATTCAGTTCCGACGCAGATTTGTGTACAGATCTCAATTTCACATTTTCTATATTTTTTTAAATCAACTGTAGGCTCAGATCTGTGAAATCAAGACAAGGCTAAACCGCCATGGCTGCTAACAAACAGTTGCCACAACAAGAGAGAAAATATAAAAAATGGAGAAAATAGAAAAAACATTTTTCCATTTCTTTTACCTTTCTTCTCCCGTAGACCTTCTGTTGGTTGCCAAGCCAAGATACGGCAAGCTCATGGTCTCAATTTTTGTTTTTCTTTGAAAAATCATCACAGCCTTGCATCTTTGTTGAGAGGAAATTCCACAAACAGGATCACTTTAGAGAGAGAGAGAGAGAGATGGTGACCGAATCACCTATAAGGGTGTGTTTGAGCCATATGAATGTGTGTGTGTGTGTGTGTGTATTAGTATATATATATCTATGCATTTTGATGAAGGGTTGTTTGTTGTTTTTGTTGAAATCATCGGCTGCGTTACAGAGAGGGGTAACCACCCTTAAGAAATCCATTCCTCTCTGAGATTAGCCCTCATTCATTCGTAAACTAAAGAGAAATTTCTTCTGAAATTGACGTCTTCGGCTGCCATTTATAGTTCACTTTCGCCGATTCAATTGCTGTTCCATTTTCTAACCCTAGTAAAGGATTTGTTGCCTCGGTCCGTGGGGGTGTGGGTTGGGGTGGGGTGGGTGGGCAGCAAAGCTTTCATTGTCACTTCATTATTTTTTCTTTCGTGTGTGGGCTCGCGATTCGATGGAACTGAGCCAAGGTTTAGATCGAGCCTCTTTCTCGAATGACAGCTAGAGCCCGAGGTGCCGATCGAAAGCAGGCTGCTTTAGGCAGGCGACCTTGAAGGCCTACGTAGCCTTCAATTTTGCTGTCTAAAACACATCTTAATTACAAAAAAAAAAAAAAATGATATTGGTTCGGCTTGGCTTAGTGAGGCTTGAACCTAAAGCTCCAGTCATGCCTCAATTTTTCAATCGAGCTTTGACTCGGCTTTGATCTGGCCAAAAAAGTCCGAGCCATTTTTTTGTTTGTGCCGCACTCGAGCCAAAATCTTCAAACGGCTAGACTCGTTTACGTCTTTTATTTGTAATGGAAAACAAAATTCTTATTAAAGTTACCAAATGCTATTCATCAATATTTGTGTTATAGCTTGTTTGATTTCAATTTAGCATCTAATTAGGGATACCAAAGGGAGGGACGGGGCGGGGCCTAATTCCCATCCCATTGGAGATTTTGGGAGGTTCCAAATATCCCATTTATTGTCCATTTAATGACTTTTTATTATAATTTTTAAAAATATGATCAAATTGAAAATAAAAAATAAAAAAATAGATTGGATACGAGTTTTGAAAATTCGATGAGAATATGTTTGCCATATCTAGTTTACCATTTGCGATGGGGAAATGTAGGACGAGAAATGAATTTTACCATCTAGTAACCATGAATTTTTGTTTAAAAACTAGAGCTATGTAAACATAATAAACAATGTTTAAAGAAATTCATTTTCGAGGCACGAGAACAAACTGAAGTGGTAGAGGAAAAAATCTTCAATCTCTAGATCTCCGTCTATATTCAAAAGCTCTGTTAATAATAATTACTCAATAAAATATATACTCGTTTTCACATTTATTTTCTATCCAAATTTAGATGTGACTTTGTTGTTAATTTATAAAAATAAAGGATGCTTATATAACAACCCATGCAATGCATTGAAAATCATTTTGGACTCGTGTTTCTATTTATTAGACATTAATGTCGCGTAAATAAATGATCCTTCAACTTTTATACCATCTAAATAGCTAAGGACAAAAGTGAAAGAGGACAGTGATAAGTGACCTCCCCGACAACATTTAAAAACATTCTGTTACGCCTCGCCTTCAAGTCTCGAGGAAAAGTTGCCACGTGGGCGGGGAGTCAACAAGAAAGTCAAAGGAAGGTTCACAATGTCAAATAATGGAAAAGCCAAACAAAACCGAAGTCCTTACACCAAAATCCGAAGTTCATGCCAAACCACTACCTCAAGAACGAAACACTACAACTTATGTTGAGACTTTATGAAGCTTTCCGAGGCTCTAAAACCATCTGAAGTCCTTAAGGGTAAAGTTGTCCCATGTTACAAATTCAAAGATCTCTTAGAAGTGATTGATATAACATCTGTAATAAAGTTTGTCAGTGTGTCTGCCTATTATATAGAGCGACTGACCCCTTATCAATGTATTAATAAACAATGATGTAACGTCCCAACGAACGAGATGGGTCACGTCGTTCTGATCCAACAATCACCATGTTGGCTAGGACAGTATAAATAGTATCTCTTTGTAAGTAATTATGGGTTGGCTTTTTTACAATCAGAGATCAGAAATATATACACGAACTCTTGAGAAATCCACAAAAAACACTTAGTAGAATCTTCATTGGTTATTTTTGCAATCTTATTGAACATTAATTTCAATAAACAGCGTAGAAACTCCAACACGCATTTTTATCTATCCATCCACATATTTCCGATTGGATGTAACGTAGCTCATTGCGATCTCTTTTCGGCGATCGTTGTTAGTGCAATCGCCCTAGTTTCATACTACCCCGAGCTTGAATATTTTTCTCTCTTGCCGTAAAGTGTATCCCGCGTCCATTTCCGTCCATTTAGCATCATTATTTTGGTGAGAATGCGTCAAATCGCACTAACGTGGCAAGAGTGGGTTCGATATCTATTGAGTTCATTTTTTTGGATCAATAGATTGATAATAGTTGATAACCGATCCACTTATTGCAGAGTACTTGGAAGGTCAGGTTTGAAGGAGCTATAGGTTGTCACCTTCATTCACCATTTGTGCGTGAAATTTCCAATTGAAAATGGAATTGTTACAATCCGAGGCGATTAGCGAGGTGTTAGGGAATGTTACTCAAACTCCCTAAGGAAAGTGGAAACGAGAACCTTCAATGTCATTTTTAAAGACGTTGACATGAACATGGCTTCTGAACAAGGAAGTTCCCCCGAACAAAGGGAAGACATCGATATGGCCGATGCCCCTGAAGAAGGGGACGCCCTGGGTACCAAACAAGCCCTTGAAGAAAGGGTTGTCGCTGAAGAAGCAACTTGCTTGGAGGAGTTGGACCCTCACATCATTGATCGCGAGCCTCAAACGGCACATATGGAAGAACTGTAGAGCTTTTCAATAGACCTACAAGATCCACCCAACAATTACAGGTGGGAAGTAACCTGCACATAAAGGTGAAGGAGAAGTTGAAAATTTTCCTACTTAAAAATCTTGATGTTTTCTCTTGGAAATCGTACTTGACATAGTAAGAGTGAGCCCGTCATCTATTGAATTCATTTTTTGAGATCAACACACTCTTTGATAACTTAGATTATACACTCAATGCTTCGGCTATTGGTAAGAAACATTCTGAACTCTTGTGGCAAAGGCTTCAATTTGTATACTTGGACACCCAATTTTAAGTCCTATTTGCTATACTTTTAGTTTTTCCTTTATTATTTGGAAAATTTGTACAATTAGTACTTAAATCTTTAGCACTTTTAGTAAATATATCCTCAACTTTTACAATCAGACTTTTCAATTCTCAACATTTAGTTTCAATTGCATAATCTATCAATTTTACACAATCATCAACTTCTTCTTCCCTTTTTATCAGCATGGAAAGCTTTCATAATTAACCTTATATTAAATTTATGGAGCATAAAATTATTCGTCTTCGCATGTATAAGACTATCACCATTACTCTAATTTGAGCTAAATCATGTTTTTTGGAATGAAATAGCTAAGCAAATTATATTAAGCACCGTTATATATTGATAAAAGTACAGAAATGCAATAAACATATAAACTTGAGTTAGCTTTAAAGAGTCAATCATAGTTATGTGGGTGAAAATTGCATTAATTTTTCAATATGAGATAATAGAAAATTACTATTTAACCCTTTAAAATTGGTCAAACCTTGCTCAAACCATTGACTGCAATCGAAATAAAAAGTTTGGGATTGTGAATGCAAAAATAAAAGATTTGGGTATAGATCACAACTAGTTAACCCCAATTGCAATTTTCCATTAAAAAATCACAAAAAAAAAAAAAACAAATAAATAAATGAATCCTTGGGTCGCCTCTGTTCCCAATTAAAATTAGAAAAAAATAAAAGAAAACCTACATTCAATAATTACCAGAATACCCCTCCCACTCTTACTCCTGACAGCTGAGTTGGCTGCGAAGAGGTGGTCAAAACGAGGGTAAATAGGACATTGGGTCGCCATAAATAAGAAGGCTTCCGCTATTGGCTAAAAGCTTAAGCTTAGAAGGGAAGGATGAGGGGAGAGGAAGATTGGGAATTTCGCAAGGGTGGTTACCCCTTCCTCTTACCCTATGATTTCTCCATAAAAAATCACTAACAACCCTTCAATCTATGCATTTCTGTCTGTCTGTATATATATATATATATGTATATCAATTAGAAAATGCACGCAGAGAGAAAGAGAGAATGAAAATGGGAAATTAGCGCTTAACGTCCAAACCTATTCACACGTGTGTCTAAATCACTTTTTGTTTCAGTGACTGGTAATGTTCTGGAGTAGAGTAATGGGGGCTGTGATGATGTTTCTTCAATCTTCTGAGCTTGTGAATCGGGCAAAGAGATTACCCGGCCCGTATCTTGGCTGGGCAACCCGGATGGCGTGTGATTTGAGGTTTTTATACTCTCTATTGCACATGCAACCGGCGATTTGCAGCCATGGCGTGGACGCCGTTCTCTTTGTCCGACCTTCAACAGATCTGAGCCTCAAAACTATTTTTAACAATTATTTTTCACTTTTTTCTTTTGAAGGAATTTATTTTTCACTTTTGCCCAAGCCTTTTTGAAAGATGTAAAAAGTAATTGTGTAAATTACACTTCTTTTCAGTATTGGCAAATTAAGGGGATGAGATGATGTATGTTTCTGGATTCTTGTGAATTGGGCAACGAGTCAATCCGAACCGTATCTTGGCTCGGCAACTGGTAATTTGCAGCCATGGCGGCTCTTGTCGGGTCCGAAACAGATCCGGGCCTCGAAACTTTTCCTTCCTGTTTCTTAATCGGCAGCCGTAATTTTTTCTACCATTTTCTTGTGTGAATGGGACGACGTTATATAATTCTTTTTTAGATACATAAACAAGAAGAAAATCTGCAAAATCTGTGGTTTCTTTCCCTCTAGAGTAAGTAAATCATAGATCTATAATAAAGAAAAAAAAATTCCATATGAAAGAAGAAATTGGAGGCTCAGATTCGCCTTTTTTCATCAGAAAAGAAAAATGGCTACCCGCCATGGCTGCAGAAATCAGTTTGATTTATGAGAATCCATCTCACAAATAATCTGATTTCGCCACGCCAAGATACGGGTTCGCTCGAAATCTGATCTTTTTAGTTTAAAATATCATCACAGCCTCAAAATAAAGGGAAAATTGCAGCATTGGTCTCCAAGCAAAGCAAGTCATTGAGAAGAGTTGGATTGATGTTGATGAAGGGTTGTTGAGATTTTGTTGTAAGATCATCGGCTGATGGATGCATTTGAGGGACAACAACCCTAGAAGACTCCCTTCCTCGATGCATTAACCAGTAGCCTCACTCTTAAACTAATGAGATTCTGGGAATTTTTAAGGCACCTTGTTTGTGATTTATAGTCGATTTTAAGAGGCGTACTTTTGTGCCTTTTTTAACCCTGGATGGTGGTTATTTCAGGGGGCAATATTGCCAAGGGAGAAAAAAAAGAGAGGCTGAAAATCGAAATTGTCGGTTTGGATTCAAATTAATCAATTAATATTTAGATTTTGAATCGAACCGACTGTTTCGAACTAGTTTAATTTAGGTTTCAGATTTTGCAAAATCTATTCAAGCTGACGAAATTTTTGAAAAATAAATGTTTAAAAATAATTAAATTTAAATTATATCTAGCACAATTTAACCTAAACACGTTCGAATTAAAAAATCACATTCATATTAGATCCAATTTAGAGGATGTTTGGTATGAATTAAAATCAAATTTTTAGTGGATTGTGATAAAAATTTTAAAAATAAATGAGCCCATGAAATATTTAATCACACATACTTCATTTATTTACTATTTTAGAATACATTTTTCCAAAATAATATTTCTTAAACACACCCTAAAAATGAAAAAAAAAATTGGTTTATATACAATATTATTTTATTAAAAAATATGCAGTTAAAAATGAATTTTAAAAAAATAATATTTTTATAAAATGCGACTTAAGCAAGGGCTATAAGTGATTTGATATCTTATTAATAATATTTTTACACAAAAATGATTTTTTATCTTATAAGTAATATTTAATTTAAATAGTTTTGCAATCACATTTATCATCAATATATTATTTCAAAATACAATTTCAATAAAAAAAAAATGGAATCAAATAAAATGATAATATAATTTTTATTTATTATAGTTTTATTTATAAGTTAATATAGAAAAAATGTTCGATTGAAAATAATTATTTTATAAAGGGTAAAATTAAAAGATAATTTGAAAAAGACTAAAAATTGTCTATTCAGTGGATTAAGAGAATGAGTCAAAATTTCACCGCATCATTTTTGGTTGATTTTTAAACCATCCAAAATCAATGCTCAACGAAACTAGCTACCACTCTTAATGGATGCCACCAAAAGAGGAATTACATCCCAATGGAAACCCATCTAACTTACAGTGTATTGTATATTTTATAGGATTCTCGCCTAATGTTCTTATCGTAAAGTATACAATCTAACCTTCAAAAAGGAAAAATAAAGAAAATCGGATAAAAATGCCGGTCCAAAATCTAATGTTAGAATCGAATATCTGAAAAACTCAGCCATCAATTTAAAAATGTAAAAATAATAATCGGAAATTGAAAAAAAATGCTAAACGGAGAAATAGGGAAAGCAGGCTCAGATCTGTAACACGATCGGACAAGAGAATCGACCTCGCCATGGCTGCAGAATTACCGGTTGTATATGAAACGGAAAATCCAAATTCACATACCGTCCAGGTCGCCACGCCAAGATACGGGTCGGATTATCTCAATGTCCGATATATAAGCACGGAAGATTGAAGAAACATCATCACTGCCTTATAATTTGAGGATCAAACTGTTAACCACACATTCTATATTGTAAACCATTTATAAATTCTTCCCAAACGGAGGCTAAATGCGGATCTACGACGAAACTGATTTTAATCCAAACCAAACAAGGGCTTAATCTACTCCTCATAGCAAGGTTGACTTGCTAAGAGGAAGCCAAAGCAAAAATTTCTGTGCGAAGGGCTGTTGATTTTGGTTCTGGGGCAAAATCATCGGCCATACAGAGAAGGGTAACCACCCTAGAAGAATTCCCAATCTCTCTGCTAACCTCATTCTTCCCTACCGAGCTGCTAACCCTTGAATTGCCTTTATCTCTCAATTTATACTGCCCCCAATGTTACAATTTTACCCCTTGTTTTTGTATTATTTTACTGACTTAGACAACACTTGGATGGTTTGCAAAAGGATATTGTTGTGTGCATCTGTGCATCACTATCTTCCATGTAACATCAAGGGCCTTTTGATTGCGAGACTGGAAAATGAGTGGGAAAAAAATAAATTTTAGAGAAAATAATGGTCTATTTTTTTTACTATTTTCAAACCGTTTTCTATTTTCAATTTTTCAAGATAGTGAAAATGTGTTCTCTTTCTTATTTTCGAAAACGCATTTTTGAAAACGAAAAAAAAATTTGTACATAAAATTCAAAACGACTGTTTGGTCGTTTTGAGTGTTTTCAAGCAAAAAACTCGAAAATGTTGAAAACGCGAAAAATAGATGAAAAAATGAAAATTGGAAAAATCAGCACAACCTTGCCTCACGCCGCCCTCTATCACCTCTCATCATTCCACCACTAATTGGAAGAATCAACATAAACGACCTCGCCTCACCGTCGAATTACACCACCAACAACCTTGCCTCACTCCCCTCCAACCATTCATAAGCCACGAAACAACAAGAATCAGGAGAAATTGGAAGCCAAAATTTAAGTCTGTGAAGTTCCAGCAACATGGTTTGAGTTTTGCAAATTCCAGAGCCGTCCAGCCGTCCCACTATCGCGGACCACATGGGTTAGCCTCCTCTCCACCTGTTGCACTTTGCCCAACCATGGGTCAGGCCAATTTTACATAAAGGTTTCACTTCTTGTGTTGATTTTGTAATTTGGATTATTGACTAATAGACATCAATATTCTGTTTACTTCCAGACTTATGAGTTATTGATCCATGATTGTATAAAATATTACTTCTCCTTTTAGATTATTAGGAAAAAAAATAGAAGTTGCTATATTCTTTATTTTAATCAATGGCTTCCGATCTATGTTTCAAGATTGTGTTTTTTGGTTCCCCAAGTCGGCTATTCTGAACGTAAGATTGATCAATCGGTGTTTTTGTCTTTGTAAAATAATGAAGTTGTAACTGCTTTACTCCTTGATGAAACAAGGAACATAGATGAGGTTGAGCTTGTATGTGCTTTCTATGTGAAAAGTTGAATTGATTACGATAATTGAAATTTAGTAAATAATTGTGGCTGTTGAAGTTTTGGGATTTTAAATGCAAATTTGTAATGCTCCAATGGAAGAAACAAGTTGTTGTTAATGGTATATTAAAAAGATCTTTGTATTGATCTTGTCGTTTTTATCATTTTACTATGCATTTCACTATGCATTTCACTAACTCGACACTTAAGTAAGAATATATTTTGTGTTCATTTCTGCTTGCAAATGTGATGGCATAACATGATATGATTTCTTTCTTTTTTGTTTTGTCAGATTTAAAAATTCAGATCAAGTTGGTTTATCAGATGTTATGCAACAGTTTTCTGAAGTCTGCAAGCCTTCATTTGGGGCCTATCAACAAACATAGTGAGTTGACGCAGTTTAGCTCTATCTGGATAGTTTTGGATGCAACTCAGAGCTTTACTTATTAGTCGGATGGTAAATTTGCAAGAACAAAAAATATGATGGTTGATTTTGGTGCAACTGCTAGAGAAGGACAAATTGTCGATCTTTTACTAGAGAAAGATGATGGAGGCTATGTCTGTGGAGGATGGAAGTGGTGAAGAATTCTAANATAACATGATATGATTTCTTTCTTTTTTGTTTTGTCAGATTTAAAAATTCAGATCAAGTTGGTTTATCAGATGTTATGCAACAGTTTTCTGAAGTCTGCAAGCCTTCATTTGGGGCTTATCAAGAAACATAGTGAGTCGAGGTAGTTTAGCTCCGTCTGGATAGTTTTGGATGCAACTCAGAGCTTTACTTATTAGTTGGATGGTAAATTTGCAAGAACAAGAAATATGATGGTTGATTTTGGTGCAACTGCTAGAGAATGACAAATAGTCGATCTTTTACCGGAGAAAGATGATGGAGGCTATGTCTGTGGAGGATGGAACTGGTGAAAAATTCTAATGCTGCCCATGTGAAGAATTCTTCCCAAAAGTTCCTTGTGGTTTGTAACCTTCTGACATGCCAGTTCAAAATCCTCCCGCAGCTCAATTCGGCTTAGTCTCGCCATGGCTCTGTTTTAGTTGGTTTAGGTATAGTCTTTGTTCTTACTGAGCTTGCCATTCTGTATTATTCTAAAAGTAATGACTTTAAAAAGGGGATGTGAATTGTGGTGGTGTCTCGAGTAATTGGCTCAAGTTTACTTAGAACTTACCATTAAAGCCTCAGAGCTCTGTTATGGTATTCGGTTCTATTTTGCCATTATGTGATGTTAGGTAGCCTTTGTCGTGGATTTGTATTCGAGGCGAGGCTTGATGTTGTGCCATAGATGGGAAGGAGCTATAACAGTGTTACCTTATTTAAATTGAAATATTGGATGACATAATTTACAACAAATTGAAAATCTTGTTTATGTTTTTGTGTTATGATTAGGATTTGATTTTGTTTTTGCATTTGTGCTTTGGCTTGCTCAATGAATGAAATGAACGCTCCGTCTTTCCCGCATTACATGAAATGTGTTTTAGTAAAAGTTACATGAGCTTCTTTCCTTACTAGATTGCAGATTGTGGTAAATATTGTGGTCTATGTATTTTACGAATATCAATGTAGCTAATGAATATTGTGTTCGGTTAATGGTTGCTTGAGTTTTACAATATTCTAACTATGTTGCAAGTTGTAACTTTTAGGAATTTTGTAGGAATGGTAGTCATTAGGACGTGGAATTATTTGTCATGTCTATTTAGATAGATAGGTTATAAATTTATAAGGAATCTTTGGGTCAAGGAAATATTGAATATTCTTTTCTGAAAAGTTGAAATTTATGTTTTTAAAAATACTTGGTTGCATTGATATTGAAGTTTATATGTTATTTAATACTATATTAATATTAAACTATTAAAGTTTATTGAATAATCAGATTTCTCAAATAAAACATTATAAAAAAAATAATCTCAAAATTTCAAAGTAAACGCGTTTTTTATTTTTATGTTTTGAGAA
>CAIGRL010251587.1:0-12231 GCA_903798325.1 Fraxinus xanthoxyloides
TTAGTTATCAGCAGTTCTTTTAAAGAAAAATGTGAGTTTAAGGGGAAAAATTACAGAGAATAACGAACACGGCCGTAAAAGATATGGAAGATATTTATATAATTTTAAATGCAACAATCAACAAAGATGACTCCAACCGTAGAAGATATGTTGTAGAAGATGTGAAAGATATTTATATAATTTCAACTGCAACAGTCAACAAAAGTGGTTGCATACTGTAACAAAACCATATTGGAAAGAGGTTAAATGTGAAAATTCGTGTGACAAAAATGAACAGTGAATCTGAGGTTCACTCTTTTAAGGTAGGAGTGATTAATGAATTACATTTAAATTGTATTAATGGCCTTTGATCTTTATTTATTATCATACTTGAGTCCTTAACCTTTTTTACATTGCGTTGTTATTCACAATCTTCTACCAATTAGTTCAACTTGGCATTATTGACCACTTTTATTCTAAAATTCTATTAATGTGCTTTGAAATGAGGTACAAATATTTAATTTATATTTTTCTTCTTATTTCAAAATGGACAAATAATTCTTTTTACTTCTTTTTGATTTATTTATTTTTTGGACAAAACCAACAAGATGAGCTAATTAATATAAGATTGAAGACAATAATACATTAAAAAAACGTAGGGACTTAAGTATAGCAATAGTAAAGGTTATGGACCTTTCATGCACTTAAAAATATCACACTTTTATTTGGGTTAAAATTTGAGTCGGTCACCTAAGTTTTATAATTTATCAATGTAGCCATCATACTTTATTTAACACAAATTATCAACCAAACAATTGTACATTTTTTTCAACTAAGTACTATTCATGTATCCATCAAACCAATTTAACGGATTTGATGATATGTGTGATGGTGGGTTGTGTGCTGCTAACATAACCAACAACAAGGTATTAAGGTGCTAAAAATGCGACATGAGATTTATGTTCTAGAACGCTTATAAACACGTTTCATCAATTCAAATTTAATCATAACTATTTTCCTTCAAATTCCAAACATGAAATTAGGGTTAAAAAATTAGAGCAAAATCGAAGAAATTTTGGATTTCAATGCAATGGCCTTCCCAATGTGCCTATGTAAGGATAGTTCAATACGAGATACTAATTAGTCAATAAAGTAAAACAAGTGTATGATGTTATTTATAAACGGTTTAAGTTATATATAAATAGAAATTGACAATGAATAAGTGATAATATTTGTAGATTGTTCAAAACGGGTTAAAAAGAAAGTAACTCAAGTACTTTTAAACTATCGATAAACCTGAGCAAAACATAGGACAAGTATACATAAGGGTGGCAATGAGCCGAATTTGACTTAGAGATTGACCCATGTTTACAAAGAAGGCTTGACTTGATCTTTTGACATGTAGACATGAGCCAAATCCGTGCCAACCCACATTTCTATTTTAAGTAGAACAAAAAACGAAACGACCTACAAGCTCGAGACGAACCTTCTCGTGAAAAAAATGGAGCTCGACTAGCGTACACGACTCGTGGGCACTGCCAGCCATTAGTATATAGTATATACCCTAACCCGGGGTTATAAACTATCGCTGTTAAGGAATTCCATTCATTGCAAAATTGAGATTCCCGCATATATAGCCCGCCTGATTTTGTGACTAGCTCAATCATTCAATACTCTTCCTCCTCAGAATTGACTCCGCTCTTTCTCTGCAAATATTTTTTTCTTAGTTTTGTACGGTGAGATTGATTGGAGCAATGGACTGTAGCTGCTCGGGGTCGCAGCCTTCCAATTCGAAGGATAGCAGTGGCGGAGCTTCCGAATTCCTCGTCGGCCTCCCCTCTCGCGGCCTCTTGTCCTCCACCATCGTTTCTTCGAACCCGGTAATTGTTGTTCCGTCTAGACCCTAATTTTATTTTATTTTAAGTCCATACGGGTATTATAATTTCGTTTATAAGCGTGATGCTGATCTTTTATGGTTGTTAATTTGGTTAAGCCTTGTGATTTGAGAGGACTTTGAAGGGTTTTTTGTTTTGTGTTCTGAGAAAGACAATGCTGATTCTCTTCTTATATAATTGAGAATCGAGTTTTACTAAATCAATAGAAGTTCTGAAATTTAATTTGTTCTGTGTAGTGAGTGAGTATCATTTTAGTTCAGTGTTCGTTTGGTTTAGTTAGAAATTTATTTTGTTAGAGCTTCAGGCTGAAATAATTAGATCATGCTGTAGAGTGACGCTGGTTAATGTGTTGTGGTCTTCTATGAAAGGTTTGTAATTGTAAAGCTTTTTGTTGTTCGTGGGTGTACTGATAGGTTTTGAGTATTTAAGTTTTATCCCGTAGTGATTCAGCGATCGTTAGAAGGTGCGAGGGAAGCATGAAATCCTAGAAGAGCACGCGTTTGTATGTATATGCCTATATGGATTCGACATAATGAAGAAATTGTGTTGTCAAGAATCAAAGTAACACGTGATATGAGAAAGCTATCTGCTAACTGAAATATGGTTTGTTAGAGAATAACCTGACTTCCAATCCAAAAAAAGGAATTTAATTGATTTTATAACTCTCTGTGAATCTAAGTCTGCAACTTTATTCTTTATAATTATCACCAAGCCAAGTCATGACAATGTAGGTTGATTTATTTTTGACAAAGTTTTATTTTTATTGAATGTTGGAGTCTAGTTATTATTTATTATCTTCTCATCATACATCTCTTGCTGCTATATTGGCGTGGGTGTGGGTGTGAACTGATTATAGCATCTCTTTTGGCAATGCTCTTATGTACTCTTCAGTTTTTAATATATTTGTTTGTTTTACATGTTGAAAAATTTATCCAGGGCAGGATGCGGGTTTATGTTTGTGATCATGATACATCACCTCCAGGTTCTTTTCTTCGCGTGTTAATAATGTTGAATCCTTCTGGTTTTTCAAAGATACCTGTCTCCATAGAGAATTGCAGAACTGTTCATTGTTTGCATTGTGGAAAAATAGCATGAAATCATAGCTCGTACAGTTAATAGTATGATATTGAAACAACTTCATGTAACTAAATTCTGCTCCGGTCTTTGTATGCTTTGTGCACAAAAGATCACTTCTTGTTTTATACTTAGCCCATGTTCTGGAAGGGATTGAAATCTAGATTTTAATCTAAATCAAAGTCAACAATTAATTTTAACCACATATTTCATGGGATTCACAACTTTTCAATCGCATATTTTATCAACTTTTATAAAAATATGATCTTAATCCCCACTGGACAGGGGCTTAATATACTTTTGGGACTGAACTTAGTTGTCATCATTATTAGACTTTCCTTCACTACTTACAGTCAGGGAGAAAGAGTAACTTTTGCATGAGTACTTTAAGCCAAACATGATATTTTTTTATGAGCATAATTTTGTGGTGGGCTATTTGGATATAAACGAGGTGGAAGAAAGGATGTGTTCAAAAGATGTTTAATTGCACGAAAGGATGTGTTCAAAAGATGTTTAATTGCACGATTTGTGAAAAAATACAGCTGTTGATTATGGACAACAAGCTTTTAAGGTACACAGTGAATAGTAGTGGAGAAAAGGATGCGTTCAAGAAAGGTTTATTTGCATAACTGGTGTTTGGATGTGGATATATGGATTTTAAGAGACTTCAATAAAATAGATCTAGACCATTAAATTAGTTTAAGTTAATAGCTGTCTGTCAAATTTCTTGGTAAGAGGATTGATCCCCTAATTTTATTAACACGAATACATATGTATACATGTATAGATGCGTATATATACGTATATATATCGAGAGAGAAGGATAGTTAAATTTGAAAAGAAAATGGACTCTTTCATCTTTACTCTCTTCTTTCAGTCACTTGTATACATTTTCTACCTCCTCCTCTCCATCTCACTTCTCTCTCTCGTCCACTTATTTTGCATAGATGCTTTATCCTTTGATTCATTAGAAAATGCATCACAATCAAATAAAGTTCGTGTATCACTTTTTCAGCCATAATTTTTCTAGTTTTGAAATCTCAAAGTAAGATACACAAGGCGCATGTGGTTGAATTCTTATTCTTCATAATATCTACGTAAAACCTACATAGAATGCTTATCTACCTTTGAGTCGATTTAAAGAAATGTATATCCTTTCAGGATATGGCCTTGGGGCCACTCTTAAGTAAATCCTTTCGGATAGAGTTTCTAAGTAATTCGTTGAGCTGTCTGTAAATGCGAACAATTTATTGAAATCTACGAATGATTTACTATATTATGTTATGATTCTTGTTTATATTATGTTTGAACAAGAATTGCACCTAGCTTGTTGAGTGTTTTCCAAAATAAGCATGATAAAAAATTTTCAGGTTAGTTTGGGTTGATTATATGCATGATTAAGGGGTGAAGCTGGTTTACCTGGGAACTTTTAAGTAACATTTGAAATAAAGATACTGCTCGACCTTTTTATTTTTCTATTTAGTGGTTTTAAGTATTATTTTAGAGTTAGTTGAAGAATATCATTTTTTGGATTAAGTTCAATAACTTGTAGTCATTTTCTTTTTTTTTGGTAAAAAGGAGTTGAATGTTTGGCCAATTTGTCATTTTCTCTTACGTGACAATCTGTAAACCTTGTATTATTTTGTTGTTTTAGTTGTGGTGTATGGGCAAATTGTGTAATTGACCTATCCGTGACTCATTAAAATGTCTACCATGTTAAATTGATTAAGTATTATGAAACGATTTCTTTTTTCTTTCTTAGGAAATCAATTTAGTACCTCTCCCGTTTCTTTGAAAATTGGGGCGTTACAATAATGTTCAACTCTGGATCTAGTTTACAATAAGTTCAGTTCTCTAAATTTCCAATCTAGCATGTATACATCAAATTTAGTCATCCTTAGTATGAACATAATGATTAGTGATGTTAGGATTTCTTGTATCTTGCGGCAACTTGAACTTAATTTCAGCAATAGCAAAAGTGCACCAAAATATTTTAATCACGTTTCTTACTCATCTCAAGTTAGGGTCATGGATCCGGGTAATAATAGACCTAGTCTGGTTAAAGTCCCTGCCAAAACTTGGATTGCAAGTTTATTTGGTGTAGTTCTCAAGTCGTGCCTCTTTGATCTCCATATGAGGCCATGCGAAAGTTGCCTGGTGTTATAATGGGTTTGTTTCTTTTCTGTGGTACAGTCCATTGTAAATAATAAAACATCTCTCAACATTTTTTTTGTATCAGATGACCAGCTTATAAAGACGAACGAAATGAATATATTGATTAGGTCTCTTATGCTTAAGAATCAGAAAAGTGATTCTTGTTCAAAAGATGGGAAAGGTGTTGCTGAGAATCAGGGTCTCAGGAAAAGGTATTAAATACATCTTGTTGTGGGATAATGTTGCTCTCTTTTTAAAATTTTCCCACTTCATCTTTCTTCCTACTGTAACACTTCAGGACTGCTGAGAGACCTTTGGATGTCAACGCATCTAAGAGGGCTGTGTTGAGCACTGAACTACAAGGTGAGCTGTTGATTTCATACTGTTTTTGTTTTAATACATGGAACACGCGTTGAAGTGGTAGAACTTTGAGAAATATCATTCTCCACCACTGAGTTTATCGTGCTTAGGTGGCTTGTTTATTGTTACATGATTTCACCTGTTCTTTTATCCTCTTGCAAGTTTGAAGAGAATGGGGATGATTGATGAATGTGATCTCCTTTTGATGGAAATTCTCTCTAATGTTGTTAATGTCTTCATGTGAAATAGTCTTATCTTCCCTGTCTAGGTACTATTAGGGGTGTTGGCAAATTCTTGTGTGGAGCTTTAGATTGCTCAATCTCTATTTAAATTATAATGGAGCACTTGAAAATGTACAAACTCGGGATTATGTATTCTTCCAATTAAGCTTTTTTGGGCTGAAATTGAAGTTGATCACAAGAAGGATTGATTAACAAGCTGAGCTTAAGTTTAGCTGAAGCTAATGAGCTTAGCTTGTTTCGACTTCTGAGTTATTTTTTAGAGTATCCAAACTGAAGCCAATGCTTAAATATATTAAAATGCCTAGCTATTATGGTCTGTTGATAAGGTTTTTGAGTACACCATGTGCATTTATCTGTGTTATTGCCATCATCATCTCTGGGGACGAGACTTGTACATTCCAGTTGGAGTAATGAGAAATGATGAATTTTCTTTTAAATCTTTTGAGAATGGACTTTTATTAGTTGCGAAATTTTAAAAAAAAAATTATGCCTAATATATCTGTCTGTATATATTGTTTTGTTGCTTAAAGTTGCACTCGTGGCATGCACATTATTATTCTTGAAATTTCTAATTAATCTATGAAAATGCAGTGGGATCACAAACTTGTGAGCCTGACAATCTACGTTTTTTGACCGTAGAGAGACTACGTGCTTTTCTGAGGGAGAAGGGTCTTCCCGTGAGGGGGAAAAAGGCAAGTACCATTTTATTTCTCTTGTAGCCATGCTAGTTCATAATTAAGTTTAATGTTGCCATACCTCTGATCACGGTATATCTTTTAAGTTGTTTTTTCCAGATTAATTAACAGGCTCGATTTAGCATTTTTATTAGCTTGCATAGGTTGATTGTAATGTATATCCATTCAGTTTTTTGTGGGGCATTCAAGTTTGCATTTCCATGGACAGGATGAGTTGATTACCCGTTTGAGAGCTGCGAATGGCTAGGATGCAACCAAAGCGATCGAAGTGGCTGATTGCTCTTCAATTCTGTTCCAACATTTTCGATTAGTGATAATACACACTTCTATATAATCTTAAAAAACTTCATTTGTCTGTTTACGAATTGAATATAGCACTTTCATTAACACTGGAGTTTGTAGGATAATTGCATCTCCCGATGTATTTATGAAATTGCAAATTCAGGATCTCTTGTTTGCACTTTGCACTTTGTATGGTATTGTTCGACTTTCAAAATAATCTCTCTTAATTATTTGAAGATGGGCCTGTTTGACAGAGTTTTTGATTTTACTTCTGTTACTTGTAGAAGAACTACCCGAGGAAGTTATCTTGATTATCGTTTGAAAACTAATTTCATTTTTTAAAGGAGCTACATTGAGTTAGATTTGTCTAAAAATTCTTTTAACTAGAAGAAAAACTTTTTATTAAATTAAAGAACGACTTCAAAAGCAGCTTTTGAAACTTAGAAACTCTTATTGACTTTTCGAAAGTCGTGTCAAACATGCTCTGTATCAATGTTAAACTGATTCGGTCACATGAGGTTTTGTGCATTGAATCTTTTGATGGAGATGGTGATACTTCATTTATGACAAAAACATTAACTGAATCAAATTTACTTAGAAAAAAACATTAACTGAATCAAATTTACTTAGAATAAATTCTAAGTCGAGCCATTGATTTGTGTGAAGTTAAATAAATCATAGCATACCAAAAATCAAATTTAGTTAAGAGTTGCATACAAATTTTAGTTAAGAAAAAAGAACGTTTCGCCAAGACAAAGCAGAAGAGGCAGCCAACCCCTCACAGTTGATACCGGAAAATTACAAGTGAAGTAAAATTCTATTGCATGGAAAAGTTATGCAAAATTTAAGAGTGGCTACTAAACATCTGAGACGGACATGATGTCGAATTTCTTACCAAGCTTCTAGCCCCAAGCAAAAGCCTATACTGCCAAAAAAGAATAATCTGTTAGTCCACGTGATAATATCCACAACTCAGTGCCCTTAATTCTGTAATCAGCATCAAAACAAGAACTCCATTTCCAGAAATGACAGGAGCAAATTATAATTTTGAATGACACAACACAGACAAAAATGGGAAAGTGTTTAATCACGTTGTTTACTTTTGAAAAATGCAAACTAGAAAAAACCTAAAGAAAGTTTCCTACTGAAGTGGTACTTCTCTGAGGTTAAAAGTTGCACATAGGTCCAATGTGGTTTTTTCAATATGAAATTATCCCCTCTTTAGTAAGTGACTACTTCACCAGATTGTATTTAGTGCCCTCGGAGTTTTTCCCTTGAAGAAAATAGGAACTGTTTTCCAACACTAAGGAACCACTAAAAATGAATGTACAAGCAAATACACACACACAGATTTCACATGTTGTCAAACTCTCTTAACATGCACAATTACACAGATTACAGGGGACCCTCATTCCAAACTCCAAAGAGACGAACAGTCATAAAATACTGGCTGATTCTCATGAATGTGTCACAAATAACATGCAGATTCTCATAAATGTCTATGTACCAGTTGTACATACACAAATAAGCAAAAAGTTTCACTCCTATAGTGCATATATGTAAAATAATTCATACACATTTAATTCACCAATGTATTAATACCCACACACACACTTCTAACTTCAAACCAGAAGGAAAAAAAAAAGTAGGTAATATATTTGATAGCATAACATGTATGCAAATATATGAGCATCCAAGTGTCTACGGATTCGTGCGTTAAGCAGTGTTATTGACCAGACCGGTCGGTTCACCCAAAAAAATAAGAACTATTCCTATTATAGGCAGAAATTAACAACCAGTTAAACTCACCTAAGAACCTTCTAGTTCTCAACCGAAAACATCCAATTCACCCGTAAACCAACCGGTTTGCTATCAAAACTGATAGGGGTTTGATCTAGATTCGGTCCTCTGACACTTGACACCCTGTACATTTTCTGGGTGTCAATTCTTAGGCCAGTTTTTTAGAACATTAGTGTTTAGAATTAACTCTTACTTCTTAGGTTTTGTACGATTAATTTTGGTTCTTACATGCATGCAATGGCTGGGAATGCAAAAGCAGGCTTCTACATTTGTTAACATGGTTTGTGGGGTTGCAACTGTCCAGAGGGGCAGTGACTGAGACATGGGCTCTGGTGGGCATCGTGGTGGAGCTTCCACTTAAAAAAGTGCATCTAAAAAATTTTGCTTCAAAGAAGAAATAAAAGATATCAGATAAAGACCATTCTGCATGCTCTGTTTAACTTTTACACCTTGTCAAATTTCACTAATTTTCACCAGAAAATACCCCTAAATCTTGAATTAGGCTGCAAACTACTTCAAGATGGAGTAATCTGTAAGTACAAAAGAATAGCTGCTTTGGCTTTTAGATGTACACAAGACAATTTAATTTACTTTTTGGGTACAAACAATATTAATTTCATTCTAAGATTTTCCTTTTCCAAGGTTGAGTTCCATTCTTTCAGATTGGAACCTCAACTTCATCCAAGAAAGGGAGACCCTTTGTCACTGATTTTTAGAATGGCTCCAATGGCTCATTTATGTTAAGTCTGGTCGCTTGGGCCATTGTACCTTTTAATTATGTTATGGTATTATCAGATCCGAACATATGGATAATTAACCAATGATACTTGAGTTTTACAGGAACATATTTTTTATGCCTCAAGAAACTACACCTCAAGCCTAATTTATCAGAAACTGACATTTGAGTAAGCTAACTGGCTTCTTTTTGCTTCCATGCGCATTAAGCTGAGCAAAATAAAATTAGCAAAGCAAAGTTCACTTTCTCCAAATTGAAGTGTATATTAATATAAATCCGGAGAATAAAGCAACTCTTCCCATCAAGCAGTATTTTGATTAATTATCAACAACTAAATTTCTTTCTTAATTTGATCTCACTGTTCCTGCATTATGGCAGTCAAATCACTGTTTACTAGTCAGTTAAAAAGCAAGGATTTATATGAAATTCAGAGGCTAACTAAATTAAAGCCTATCTTGGCTCATTGTTTCTAGGTGATCAAAAATCATTTTGAGTCAAACCAATTTTATACACATATATCGTAACTCACAAATACTAATCACTTCAATGCCACTCATTTACCCCTCTTGGTTTATAAACACCTTTCCAGACATACACAAAAATCTAGCCTTATATAAATTGCCAAAATCAAAGAGAGAGGATCCAAGAAGAATAAATTTGGGCAAAGAGAAAATCAATTATTCATATATTCAAGGGTTAGAATGAATTAGCCCTTTTATATAGAAAAATAATCTAAAATTAAAAGAACTAATCTGAAATAAACATAATTTGAATTGAACTCTATTTTAAAATCCTATTCAAATACTATATCTATCTTCATCAAGAAATTACAAGACAAGGATGGTACCTAAAAAATTAAGTAGCTCCAACAATAATGTTATTGATGGGAATGAAAATCAACTTGACAAAGAATCCGACAAACCCCATAACAACGAACCCAATCGCTGTTCGAGTCGCCACCTTCGTGAATTCTACACATACATAAAAAGGCATAAATCATATTACAGTCACAAAATTTAACCTTCAATAACATAACTTTCGCTTTGTAAAATGAGAACACAGAATTTGTACCTTTACGATCAGGCTTGTGGCAGCGCTTGACGAGACGCATACTGTCCTTGGCGAAATCTCTGAGTGGATCGAAAACCGAATCCAAAGCATCCATCTCTATTCTCTTCTACAGATCTCAAGTTTTAGGATTTTGACGAAAATTAGACAGTGGGTTGAAGTTAAAAGACTTTAAGAGGCATAAAGTCATAACGTATCTTAAATACCGTAAATAGCCACGAGGAACTACTGATTTTTACCGTGATGCCATCCGAGTTTTATGGACACCAAGCCATTATTATTAAAATATTTTCAATATAAAAATAAATAAATAAATAAATTGAGTTTTTAATTTAAGGTAAGATAATTGTCCTTTAACGCATGTTTGACATACATTCTTTCAAAACTCAATTCCAATCGTACATTTTCAATAAAATAATATTTTTTATCACATCAATAACAGTTTCTTACTTTTTAACCACATATATATCATCGTATCACTATTTAAAATATATTCTTTCTATAATAATATCCATCAAACACGTCCTTAGAAACTCGATCACTACAAAAATAAAGGTTCGGGAAATTTAGTACTCGTTTGACAAGACTTTTGAAAAGTTAAAAGCTGCTTTTGAAACTTTTTTAACTTGTTTGGACAATTTTTTGTCCGACGAGAAAAACTCTAATTTCTTTACCTTGTTCCTACCATCCCCTCTCCAGCTCCTACGTGCCATGGACTGATACCACTGCTTGTCAGTTCGAATGTAAACTAAGTTCCAGATGAATGACAAATGCAACACATCTGCGACGATATGATTCATCCAGCAAAACAAACGACACTAATTTCCACCCAGGATGATGAAGAGAATAGAAGGAAAAAGTTCTGCAAATCCAATCCACTCAGATTAGAGAAAAGGGGTAATTCAGATATCAAATGCAAGTATCCCCCCAATTTGAAGATTGGGCCAATCAAATTTCCACCTCAACGTGCGAGGAACAACAATTCTACGGATTTTTCAATTGAGAAATTGCTTAGAAAGACTGGTGAAAACAAAGGGATTTTTTTTTTCAAAAATATATTTTTCTCACTTTTCTTTTTAATCACATATTTTTCATTAAAATAATAGTACACGCAAATAAAAAAAAAATCTTACTTTTTTAACCATACATTCTCAATCAATTTAATATTTAAAAATACATTATTAAAAAATTAATCGGTCTCAAACACCCTCCGAGAGAAAATCCTCGTAGGTCCACTTCCACCTCACCTCACACCAAAGCACACGCCCACATGGAAATCATGCTTGTCTCCTAGAGGTGTAGTTCAATTTGAATTCGTTTTGTAATTAAAGTAATCATGGATGTATAAAGAATGATGTCACGGTGTCAGAATAGTTTGAAATAATAATATATGACACTTTATCATTAAATTATTTAAAATACAATCGTTTTTTCCATCAAATAATTTCTAGTTACCTAAGATTTTGGCATTGCTTTTGACGTTATGGTAGAGTGGTTTAATCCATAGATAATTATTATAATTGCAAAAAATAAAAATGGAAAAAATAATTTGATAAAGACACGTAAATACAAATCTAGAAAATGTTATAAAAATGGTGCAAAGCTCCTAATAAGGCAGCCGCCAGCCCCACTTGGCCGCTTTCAATTTAAACTCACCGATCACCACATAAATTTAATTTTAATATTAGCCGTGGTTCCAAACTTTTTAAAAAAGTACAATTTAGTTTCAAACCTTTAAATGATAACATATATATCCCAAATCTTTAGACCTTAACAACCGTGTCTCAAACTTTAAGACGTTCTTCTCTTTATATTTCAGTTTTGTGTTTTGAATTCATTTTGAGTTTTGTGTTTTGAGTGTCCATTTTGAGATTGTTGAAAATGTGTTCTTTTTGTCATTTTGAAAAATTGTTTTAAAAACACCCAAAATAAGTTTTGAAAATTTT
>CAIGRL010251591.1:0-10896 GCA_903798325.1 Fraxinus xanthoxyloides
AAAAAAAAAAAAAAAAAAAAATATTTTGTTCCATTATCAAAAAAACCATTGATTCATGGTTCGATTTGTTTCTCCTTGAATTAGAACCAAATGGAACCACGTACACCCCTACTAGAAGGTATATTTCTAATGAGAAGGATAAGCTCGATACTTCACTTGATAGAACCGTAAAGAAACGCCACTCATTGAGCCTGAGCTTTAAGAAGTAGACTAGAACAAGCATTGACATGGTGATCTTCATTTCCTCAATTAGGGATCTCCAATTGGAATTTTAATGAAATATTTTATAATTTATATATCCTCAAGTAAGAATTTTATTAATAGATGGATTTTAAAAGATTATATATATAGTCAAATCCACGAAATTTATTAGAATTTATAATTTTTCAAAATTCATTAAAATCTCATTTGAGGACAGTCTTCTAACCAAACAGAAGCTTTTATTACATTTGACAGTCAATAAATGTAGCTAAAAATCTACTAAAATTTTGATTTTTAGCAAAATCAAACAAGCACGTATTAATTATATTATTTTATTTACTTCTGATTATCCTTTTCATTAAAAAGAGAAATACCATTTTGGATGAGAAAAAAAGAATCAATTAAACTAAACGGTCCGTTATGTGACCAATAGAACATATCAATTATTATTATATGGCTTCCGGGTCAAATCTCCCCACCGCATTTCCAACTCATTAAGAACCAGTCAATTCTATACCGATGAATCCGGGCAATTAATGTAACGTATCGAAGAAATGGCAAGCAATTAATGGATAAAGTAGCAACCCGCGTGTGGAGTACATATTAACGACATTTTTTTTTCTTGCTTTTGCTAAATTATATTTATTTTGATTTCACAGAGATATTTCAAGTTGTGAGAATATGGTGACGATGGAATTAATCACTTAAATTAAAAAAATGGAAGTCTTGTAATTGTTTTTTTAATGTTTCTATTCCTCGACCACGATCCTTGTTCCTTCATGGGGTGGAATAATGTTTTGAAAAAAAAAAAAAAATCATAGATAAAAATCTAACTTAAGCCTCATGTTTGAGCCAAATTAAAATTTTCATTTTCATTCTTCTATTCGTTTTCAACCACATATTCTTCAATAAAATAATATTTTTTATCACATCAATAATTTTTCTTACTTTTTCAACCATACATTTTCTATCAATCTACTAATCCAGGATACATTCTTCTAAAATAATGTGGCTCAAACACATCCCAAATCTTTAAAAAACAAAAAAAAAAAAATTTAAACGTGCAAATGGGTTGCCCAATCCCAGTTCAACATATGCGGGGCACGAAATGGTCACTTTGATCGTTGTCATCCCTACTTGCCATGTAATTAATCTATTTTTAATACTACGAGAACATAAAATAAAATGTAAATATAATGTGAAATGAAACCAACCATTTTAATTCAACCAACACCATTTATTTACTACATACTATTTTTTGTGCAAATAATGTTAAAAAAGCAATGAATGTGTCGTGACTTAAATTATAAATTTTTAACTAGGTATGGAGATGTGAGGTTAAGCCTAAAAATAAGTAATATAACTTTTAAATAACATTTTGTTTCCAATATGTTAATACTTATTTACTGTACTGTTAACTATCAATCTTGGTTAGTAAAATTATTTTTAAACTTACTCATTTACTAGAAGTACTTAACGTAGAGTTTAAAAAAGAGAAAATGAGAGTCGTATACTGAGTTAAATGTTTCATTAGTCATTGAACTTTTCACCATATCGCAACTTACTCAAACTTTCAAACTTATCCCACTTGTCACTGAACTTTAATCTATTACTCCTCATTACTCACCGCCTGAAATCTGTTAAATGTCGTGTCTACCTGGCAGATGGAAAGTCTAGCTGGCCACAGCCATCACGACGCCGCACCACGACCACCACCAACTCACCACCTCTGCCGCCCACCACCAACCTCCAAAATCAGCACCACTACAACCACCACCAACAACCGCAAACACAACCAAAATGGCCGCCCACACCGCACCACCGCCACGCTAAAAGAAACCAAAGATCTGCGCAGTCACGCCCACACCGCACCACCACTACACACCACCACCAACACCAACACCATTTACACAGCCACGCGTCGCGATGGAGAGAAAATGGAGAAGGGGAGGAAGGAGAGGAGAGAGCGCAGCAGCACACAGGTGTGCGACGTCTCGATGCCGCGTGAGGGCACCGTCGTCGATTGTGTGCAGATTATTGATTGGTCATTGGAGCTAGAGCCGGAGCCGGAGCCGGAGCATGCTTATTTTACCCCGATGACGTCGAAGCCTCCGGCATGTGAAAGAGAGAAGGAAGGAAATTGACGGGAGAGAGTGAGTGGGAGAGAGAAGGAAAGAAGATATGGTTATTGATTTGGGATTTTGGAATTTTTAGGGTTTGGGTAGTATAATATATTTGAATTAATATCTGATTTTTGTGTAATTTCCCCTTTCAATAGCCAATCTATACCCGATAGAACCACGGCACTCTGAAATCTCGTGCATGTTCTTTGGAATTCTAGAGATTCAAGATTTCTGCTTGCAAGTTTTACTCTCTACGCATAAGCTAGTATGTTGGTACATGTGTTGTATCGTGGGTGATTTGCTTGAATTTTCCCAAAGCAATGATATAATTTTGAACGTATTAAGAGAAACCCGGTAATTTTGCACTATGCTAGTCAAATTTATAGTGTGTTTATGATAAATGATCTTTCATGAATTATATACGTGTTGTTTGTGTGTTTATGCATCGATACTTGGATTATATTCTTTTTAGAAATGAAATGAAAGGAATTAAAAGAAATGTTTGATATAATGGTTAGGTTCATTTGCGCGTGTACTTAAAATTGTATTTGTTGATATTTCTGATTTGGATTGGTTTGGTGTGAAAAAGTAAAACGAATATAATTTTGAATTAAAAACATGTTTTCAGCCAGCTAACGCCCAGCAGTCTATTCAATTACACCGTCTGTCCATTTTTTTCATGTCTGCAGGATCAAATTAGCAACCACTGCCTTGTACCTATCGCATGGATGCTGGAAAATCATTAGACCTCTGCGTGCCAGATTACATAGTTGAGCCATTGTTAGTTGCGTCTGACTCTTCTACTTTAGATAAGGCGTTAGCGCGTCTTGTTGAAATCTCCAAAACTCCTGATGCGGGTCAGTCCTCGCTTCCAAGAATGTCATGATACCAATCCTTAACCTATGTCAGTCCCTATGTTACCCTCCTTCAAGTCACTTTCTCTTGTTGTCCCTAAGCTGCTCAGAAACCTGTGTGCAGGAGAACTAGATAATCAAAACTTATTTATTGAACAAACTGGTGTTGGAATTGTTTCAAGTATCATTAATTCTTTAGTGCTAGCTTCTGGTTCTGACAATGAGATTATTTGTATGAGCATGCAACTTTTGGGAAACATCTCATTGGCTGGGGAAGAACATTAGCGAACTGTTTGGTCCCATTTCTTCCCGCTTGAGTTTTTGGAAATTGCTAAAGTTAGAAACATAGAAACATGCAATCCTTTGTGCATGGTTATCTATACATGTTGTGAAGGTAATGATGAACGATTGGTTGAACTGTTTACGGATCAAAGGTTATATGTGTTGGTGGAAATTATACGGACCGTAGCAATAGGTATGCATTGTTAATATAACATGTCCATTTCTGCAGTACTATGCGACTGCATAAAATGCAATTTGTTTGAAACAAACTCTTAATGACTTTAATATGCTTTTGGACTTAGCAGCTGGATTTAAGGAAGACTGGCTGAAGTTGCTTCTCTTGGGCATTTGCCTGGACAAGTCTTACTTTTCACCAGTTTTCTCTAAATTATCCCCGGTTAGTGCAGCTGAGAACCATGACGAAGATATGTCAGTTAACGAATTTGGAGGAGAGCATGCATTTTTGTTGAGCATTCTATCAGAAATCTGAAATAAGCAAATCATGGCTGTTGCAGCGTCCAGTTATTTTGCTTTGTCCATTCTTGGAATATTGAGAAATGTGATTGGGATTGTTGATTTTGTTGGAACACCGAAATCAGGTCTTCCTACAGGCTTAGCTGATGTTGATGTTCTAGGATACTCCCTAACCATTTTTAGAGACGTCTGTGCCTGTGGTGGTGCTAAAGAGTCTAAAGAGGATGTCTATGGGGGTATTGTGGATATTCTAATATCCTGTGGGCTCATTGGATTGCTTCTAAGCTTGCTTCGCGACCTAGAGCCTCCATTGATAATTAGAAAAACAATGAGACAAATCGAGAACCAAGAAGTGATAACGTCTAGCACGTCCAAGCATTGTCCTTATAAAGGTTTCAGGAGAGATGTTGTAGCCATTACTGGAAATTGTGGTTACCGCACGAAGCATGTTCAAAATAAAATAAGAGAGCAGGATGGGATCCTCTTGTTACTACAACAGTGTGTTGCTGATGAAGATAATCCATTTTTTGAGGGAATGGGGAATCTGGGCAGTGAGAAATATATTGGAAGGGAATATAGAAAACCAACAAGTTATTGCCAATTTGGAGCTTCAAGGATCTGTAGATGTGCCTGAATTTGCTCAACTAGGTCTTCGAGTACAGGTGGATCCCGAGACTCGACGTGCAAAGCTTGTAAGTGTGTGATGAAGAACGGACCATTATCCTTCATTCTCTCAGCATACTTGATGTAAAAACATGCATCATCTTTTCCACCAAATGCAGACTCCACCACTTCTATGTCGAACAAATCATCCATGACACCTTTTGTATTAGGGTTGTCCGAGTAAACAAATTTGACTTTGGCAACATTTTTTGGCTCTAAGAATGTTTTTGCAACCTGAAATGTTAAGTTGAGTTACTCTCAAAAACAATAAGCCGAAATAGTAAGTTATCTAAACATGATAGTTGAAGCAAACCACTATAACAGAGTTCTAAATGAAAGATAATGGGATGAGATGAATGAACATTTCCAAGTAAACATTAAGAAATAATGGACAATACCATCCAAAATGATTAGAATATCTTCGGTGGATCACATAGAATTGCAAGTCCCATTCTCTATGGATAATATTCTTTTCCCGCGTCACCTTTATTGAAGCCCTGAAAATCAATGAACCAGAGCTTCTTCTCAGGGAAATCTAGAATTGCATTCTCCATGCAATAAACCAAATTTGATGAAATGTGTGATTAAAAAGTTGTGAATATTAAATTTGTGATTGAAAATGAGTTTGATGAAAAATGAGTTTTAGAAAATAAGGACCAAACATTGACTAAAATCGTTCTATCTTGACTCAACCAATGAAGATGATATTCTTAATAGAATACAATTTAAATAGAATATGATAAATACAAAAGTCATATAGACATTTAACGGTAATGTTATTTGTACATCATTGAATACATAATGGTGTACAAATGGATCGCATGGACGAGAGAGTAATTATTGAGAAACACAAGATCGATTCTAACAATACCTAGAAGGGGGTGAATACATATAATATGCGAAAATTAAAAATATATCGAATTAAACAACAAGTCACTTTTAATTCTTAATTACATGATTAAACATACAAGTCAATTTGTCATAAGTTGAATCACCGTAGTTGTATAATAAACAATAAATAGTAAAGCATTAAATCAAACACCGGGATGTTCACGGAGAAACTCAACTGGGAAAAACTTCGGACACTTGCCAGGCAATCCACTATAAACGATCTTAACAACTTACCGTCAATCAGACTAGATAACCCGTACTATCTGACCACCAGACTGTACTCCTTACTGCTCTCCCTGGATCTCGTGCTCCCCTGCACTAATCTTTAGCTGTATTGGCAAAGCTCTCCGAGGAATCTGCTTCCCTGCAGCACTTCCAGCCTTGTAAAATCATTTATCACCCGTGGATCACGAAGAACGACCCATTCTTTACGGATAGGAACTCTAGTCGACTTCCTTCGATCTTCAGAACTTTGATCATATGAATAGGAAGTGATTTTTGGTATTAGGATATTGGATCTGATGTTTTTCTCTCAAAAGATCTCACACAAGATGAAGGTTGAAAACAATAATGTGGAGGATTCATTTTCTAGACTTTTTCTCTCAATATTCAACTTTAGAAAAAACATTCAGGTGAGTTTTGATATTATAGGTAGGTTAAGAAACGAATGTGATCGGTAAAAAGCCTTGAAATCGTGAAATAAAAAATTTTCGGACAGCATTGTCGCTCGAGCTAGGGCCCGAGACAGCCTGTCGCTTGAGCGAAGGAGGGGCGACGGTTTAACGACAATGTTTCTACTTTTGAAACTCGAGCGAACCATTGACGGCAGTCCTGCGAAAATCCGCGTCTTTTTCCTCCTTATTTCAAACTCGAAACCCTAGACCTACTAACTAACTTTTGAACAAATTGCACATTACTCCTTGAATTTTTACATCCTATCAAATTAAGTCATTTTGTCAACAGAATTTACCAATTACAAAATCAACTAAAACTTAACAGTTATGTTACATGTGGAAGGAGACTAAATTGTTAGGTTTATATGAAAGAAAGTAAGAACTTTTCAACATTGACTCCATGAAAGGTTATCAATATTTATATTGAAATTGCTAAAATATCTATCAAAAATATGTTTCCATGGTTTGGAACTTCTAATACACCTTGAAGAAAACGATTATTTATCTTCCTCAACAGTGAAGAAGTTTTTTTGCAGCCATAGTTATTATATTCATTTTGTTAAGCACCGACTTTATGACTGTAAGCCTCGGCACCAGACTATTGGAAAGATTCCATTCTATTAGAGAGAAATTGGTCTTGTAGGTATCAAGCCCATCCATCGTCACGTGTTCTCCAATTCCTTAAATTTTTCAAAGGACTCATCAATATCAAGCTCTTGTGGTTGCACTTTTGTGAAAAAGGAACCCTACAACAATCACTTGTTACCTTGTGATGGTAGCTAAGTAGTCGATGGAGCTGCAATAAATAAAAGTGGCTAGTCATCTTATGAATATGAAAGTACGTGAATTTTCACATGACATTGACATTCCTAGTCATTTAATATGTTAACTAGAGGTGGAATGAAATTGTTTATCCTGTTGATAGACATAATTGATAATACAATCGAACTTGAAAAGAGTAGATGAATATTATGTTGTCAAGTTCAATCTTACCCAGAATTGTGGAAGTATGATTGTTTGCATAATATTCTCAATTGACGTTCATATGTACCCCTGATTTGTTGGGGTGGCATTGTTTTTTCAAAAAAATTAGAATATTGAGATATTCAAGAATATTTGAAATGATAAATTGTAATGAATACCTTGTTAAACTTAAGATGCGCATGATGTTGAAAACTGAAAATCCAACACAAGGATTCAAAATCTATTAGTAAATATCGTTTACTATAAGAGTGTAATTGTTTCGTGAAAATCTTCAATATAACTTGAGAATTGAAAGAAATTATATCTTTCAACAAATTAGAAGGAAACATGGTGACTTCAAAGGTCGTGAAAGGATTTTTTAATCGGTGACAACATGTGCTTGTTATTTAATTTAATCGAGATTACTAGTTACAAATCATATGGCACAGAATGTCATATATAATAGCAACTATCGACTATACGTCGTAGACATAATTCCATTTGGTGGTTGCTCTCAAATGAAATAAGCCCGATTGTTTTATCGAAAATAACTTATCAGATCCGTTTATAAATGGATTATCTAGAGAAAATATACTGCGCATCAAGGAAAACAGATGTAAAGCCTAAACTAATGGGTTAGCTTAGTGGAAACCTAACCTAGCAATTGGAGATCACACGGACTAGGTTCCGTAGGAAAACTAATTATGATTGACTCGATAAGTAGCACATCGAAGTTTTAACTCCTCCCCATTTCTATGATACGAATAAGTGATGTCTGCCAAAATTCGATTAGGATAAGTTATGCTTTTAATGATTATTATATCTTGTAAATAATATAAGTGGAGTATTGTATGATACTCTTTATAAAACATCACATATGCAAGTACGAGCTGAGTTAATTCTATGAGAATTTTACTTAGACGAATTCTCAGCGCACTTGTAAAACCAAGAAGGTTCAGGGCCGAAATAATGAAAATAATAGAGAACCAAAGTTTGATATGAGAGATAATGTGTTTGATCTATTATCTAAGGTTACGATAACAACCAACAATTTAAAACGTTTCGTTCACCGATTAGCCAAGTTCAATAGATTCTTATTAGGGAAGGTTTAAACCGAAAGCTACCGATCTTGATACATTATATTCCAGTTGTATTCTTCTTCGACTTCCTTGTTATGATTCGACTTCTTCCATTCATGTGATGGATTGTTAGAATTCTAGGGTAATATAAGGATTAAGGGTAATAAATGCAAATCTTCAATGCAAATGGTGCATATTAAAAAGTTATTTTGAATGTGTGTGACCTTTTGATAAGGTGAGATCAAGGCTATCAATTTTTAAATGATGTCATCTAATGGTAATTTCATTCGCCCGACAATTAGTATTGTGCTGTATTAATTTTAGAAGAAGTGTTGTATTTTGGGAGATGAACTTCCATTTGATCATGTTAGCACTACTGTAAGCAGCGAAATCTGTCTTAACAAGATTTTCATTTGCATACCTTACTTCATGTCATGTCTTTTATATTTTTACATTTAATTAAGTCGTGATTTGGTCATTATTATGCACATACCATGGTTTCTGTAAGCCATTATTCTATTCATATTTGCACGCACGTATATTTTTGTTAACGGGATAAATTTATGCATTATTTATCAAACAATAGGTCGTTTCAATCTTGTTTTAGCCATGTTGTCACTTTCTTTGAGTGTTTGTTTCTTCTCTAATTTGGCTTCTGCTACTCTCAAACAAAATGATTATGCAAATGTATGTCCTAATGTCGAATCCTTTGTTGAAAACATGGTTAACCAAACATTTTGACAAACTTTTTTGACTGTACCAGTCGCACTCTGTATGTTCTTCCATGATTGCTTTGTCCAGGTATTCATCATTTAATTATCACAAACAAACAGATAATTAGATGGCGAAATTAAATTTGAAGTTGTTTTTTGTTTTTGGAAAAATAGGGTTGTGATGCTTCAGTATTAGTAACATCAAGTGGATAGAATACTGCAGAGAATGATCATCAAGATAATCCATCACTAGTTGGAGATGGATTTGATACATTAATTAAAGCTAAAGCAGCTGCGGATGCAATTCCCAAATGCAGGAACAAGGTTTCTTGTGCAGATATTGCTGGAAAATATGGCTTAGTGAGCCACTTTTGGCATAATTTTGAGTGGGACTCGTTCAGTCAATTCACAATATCAAAGTTAATTCGTGTTTGTCTTTGTGAGAATATCGTAATCATATATGTACTTACCAAAATTGATGCTCGGGTGAATGAGCAATCGAAACTCAAAGTTGATGCATTGGAAGATGCTGTGTTGAAGGGAAATCGTGTAGTTTGTCCCTCATACGAAAATGAACACTTTATATATGGTTACACTTTATAAAGGTTATCTCCACTACACGCGTAGTGGTTGCAAATCAAGGACGGATTAGAACTTCGGACATTAAACTTGTGTGTGGTCGCGCCCACGAATTCCTTCTCCTCTTAATAACATTTCTAGTATTCTGTTTTCAAATACTTCCACTTTGTGTCTAAGGCTTGGTGGTCATGTTCGTCGAAGTAGCATTTTAAAGTGTTCAGACTCTACTGATTTTCTGTTGTTCTAGGAGAATCTGTTTTAAGGACACTGTGTAATACACGTGCCTCGATTTCCAAATCTATCATCTTTTAACGATTACAAATATATGCAATATTATTTCGTGTTCAGATTCTTTCTGAAATAATAACCATTTTATTTTCTGCTATAGTACTTGTTTTGTTCTTAAATTATATCATTTTGAAAATCATTTCGAATAACAGATATTCTTGCAATGGCTACTCGAGACGTCATTTCAATGGTCTGTAAAGTCATCTTTCAGTTTGCTGGTACATAGCATTGGACAAGACGAGATAGTTCACTGGTTTAATTAATGTTGAGTTTGTGGTCGAAAAAATAAATGAAATGGCATTGCCGGCAGGTAGACCTTCATATGCTGTGGAGTTGGGGAGACTTGATGGGCTAAGCTCATGAGCTGCAAGTGTAAATGGAAATCTTCCCAAGCCAGGCTTCAACTTAAATCAGCATAATGCCATCTGAAGGCCTATCTCAGACAGACATGATTACTCTTTCAGATTAATTTTAATTTTAATTTTAATTAATCAGACTTATGCATAGGAAAGAATGTCTCCAATTTCTACAACTTCCGCCTTCGAACATACAAGTGTGGCAAGTAGTACAAGACCGTTCAAGACTCGACGGTTATTTACTATGATTCATTAAAGACGAATAGCTATTTTATCCACATAAAATAAAATAACATTTACACATAATTATTTAGAAGTATGATATGAACTGAGTCACTGCAATATACACTTCACATTGTGTTTTTATTTTATTTTTTTTTCTTCTGGTTGACGTGGGAAGCCGCAACCGCTACCCGTCAGCGGGGGTCCTACCACCCTGACGGGGCCAAGGCCCAACAACTGTTATATTTATGTGCAGCTGCTCACACCCTCGGATATTCTCACTGCGATAAATTTGCGAACATATACTTCTTCCATCAGAAACTGATGGACCCGACCCTAATCCATCAATGTGTCCAAGAAATGTGGACCCCCAGGATAGCCATCAACATGGACCCAAACACACCCAGAACCTTTGATTATTTCCAAAACCTCCAGCAGGGTAAGGGCCCATTCACCTCAGACCAAATCCTTTGGACGGACACAAAGTCCAGGCCTACTGTTGAATACATGGGGCCAGAAACCCACAGGCCTTGC
>CAIGRL010251597.1:0-13170 GCA_903798325.1 Fraxinus xanthoxyloides
TCCTAAAAATCTTTCATATGATTTTTCAAAATATCCCTAATTTTAAGGGTATTTTTGTAATTACCCCCTACTAAAAATCTGGTTTATGAATTGTTGCCAATTTCTTTCCATTTCTTTTCAATTAGTTTTGGGCCTAATTTCCACCTTTATTATCCTACTATTAGGCCCTCTATCATTTTGAGCAAGTTTTAACAAGGAACGATACACATTTAAGGTGATTGTAAGATACAGTTTCAAAATTAACAACAATGTTTTAAAACTTCAAAAATCAAGTCATGATTAATTTTAATTAATAAAAAATAGATAATTAAATATATTAAAGTCACAATATTACACAATTTATAATCACACTTACTAGTTACAATCACAGAATGTTACGATCACAAATTTATAGGTCACAATTTATTTATCGGTTATAAATCAGCAAATTAATTAGTCATGTATTTTCCCCTGCCACAATCATAAATTTTATAGGTCATAATTTATTTATTGATTACAAATTATTAATTTAATATGCCACTTATTATTTTCGTTCACAAATCACAAAATTTATAAATCACAACTTATATCACGGTCACAAATTATCAAATTAATTGGTATTAACTTAAAAAATTATGAGTCACAATCTCGTATTTTTAGGTCATAAATTATTTACTGATCACAATTTTTCTATTTTATCGATTACATATTACTTATGAGGCACAAATTAACCAATTTATTGTTCACAATTACTCAAATAATTGATAATAAACACTCTTTATTCCATCATACCTCCATTGACACCAACTGAACGTCATCTCACCACCACCACATGCCGCCATTGCCAAGGTGCCAATATCAACCAAACATTGCATCATCTCACCGCCATCGCTATTACCACCACCTGAATCACCTCACCACCACCATTTGCAATCGACTAACCATGACCAACTAAAAACCACAAAAAACTTCGACAAAGTAGTTGATCATAAAAAATGCAACATAAAAACTAGCAAATTATCATCGCTGCACAAACCAACAAGAAACAAACCTAACAGATTAGACGTTGTTGAGCGCCACTCGCTGCTTCAGAGCAACTCCATTGTAGCGTGCATATAATTGTCACTACGCAATAGCTGAGCGTAGCGCATCAACGTATTTGCACTACGTAGCAAGCGAGTATTGATCTTAGCTTCAAAGCGACGCCATCGTGAACGCCGCGCCACACCAATGTGCCTCACATGATAGTGTGTGATAAAGAGAAAGAAGAGGCAAGGGAGATAATATATATGTATGTGTGTGTGTGTGTGTAGAGAGAGAGAGAGAGAGAGAGAGAGAGAGAGAGAGAGAGAGAGAGATTAAGGCTTGGAGTGAAATGTGGTGAGTAGATGGAAGTGGAATGGGTATGTAGATTAATTTAATTTCATAATATTATTTTTAATATTAAAAATTTAAATTATCACCTTATTTAAAATTAAATTAAAAAAAAATTAAATTTGATTTTGAATTGTAAAGTTAAAAAACACTTGTAAGTGTAATTTTCACTTATAACAAAGGTATCATGGACAATGACTTCATTTTTGCGCCTTTCATAAATGAAATAACATGCTACGACTTCATTGGAAATGATAGTATGCGACTTAATTGAAAATGTGGTGTGCGTCTTCCATTTCTTGTAGCATAACTTGAATTTTGTTATGTGTTCTGTGATTGCTATGGAGTTACATAATATACACGACAAATATATAATGTAGGGATATTGTAGGAAATTGGATTTCAGAGAGAAAATAATATCACTCACAATCCATTAAATTAGTTAACTAATTTTGCTTATTTATTCTAATTTTATCCATTTAATTCATTAAGTTGTGACAATCACGTTACTTTCTAGGATTCTTGCAATTTACAAGATTTTTATCTGATTTTTTAGCATTCATTTCTGTACCCTCATCGTCATTGATTTTTTTCCCTAACAAAAGGATCTATCACGATGAAGGGAAAGAAGGCTAAACCGAAGACAGAGAGAACAACACTGGGAGTCAACACCGCTTCAATTCCCAATCGTATTCTACCCCCTCTCTCCTTTCACTCTAGCTTTTGTAGAACATTAGTCGTCATATGTACCAAGCCCATTGATGAAATCCACAGTGCTTGTTAAAAGAAATTGGCAGAAATGGCGACAAGGTGGAACGACTAACAATTTGCGATACTCTTGCAATTGTAACATGTGTATATATATTCTCATTCTGTTCAGAAGAATACAACTACTCAACAGAAACAAAATGTGGAAAGAAAAAGAGCATCATGTACATAGTCAATTACTTATGCATATCATGGATAAATCGCAGTAAGATAAATTAGACAATACTCACATAAAAAGAGTTAAAAATATATTGTAAAGTTTAATCCTGTTTTTCAAGTCAGATAATCAGAAAATTCTAGCGTGGAAGCTTGAAAAAATAAAAAAATATATAATTTCATATGTCTCATATAAATACGCACACAAATCACAAAATGAAAATACTGAAAGCTCTGACACAGCCTTGCTGACAGGGTTTTCACTCTAGGGTTATCATTACAGCAAATTCACAGCTCAAACAATCAATCTGTGTACACTTGAATCGTGTGTATATACGCATTCATACATTAAAATCACAGAGAAAAAGGAATTCAATTCTTGTGATGGTTCGGGTTATATTTTTATATAGATTGATTATCGATACAGGGAAGAAGCTGGTTTTAGTTTTGGCGTAAATGGAATCATCACCAGAAGAGCCACAACAAAAGCGCCCGCACCTCAACAACAACCAGGAAAACTCGTCAATGGCTCGCAACTCTTCGTCGTCGTCTGACGACAACAAACCCGTAAAAATCCTGAATTCGTTCTTTGTCCTCTAGTTCATGTATAAATAATGCTCGTGTGTGCACATTAGTAATATGGAATTGTTGTATTGTTTCTCTTGATTATCATCGATTTTGTGAAATCCTTTTGTGGGGGTGTTAATTGAATTTAGTGCGGGCCTAGGGTTTTAGAAATGGGTTGATTTTGATTACCTTAAATAATTGGCGCTTATTGAAATGGAGCAAAATTAGGTATTAGAAGTGTGTTGATTATGTTTTACGAGTATTAGAATGAAATTTATGATCTAAATTCGGTGGCAAAATAAAGTCCAGAACATGTTCTGATTGTTTGTGGTTTTTCTTTTTCTGAGCCGTGTAGTTTCTGCCTTCTGGATATCTCAGTTAAGTAAAGAAATGCGCACATCTTCATTTCGAGTTTGGCAGGGAATCCCATGTAAACACTGTTGTTATCGATCTCATTTTGGACCTGCTTATGAATTTACTTTTATTGAATAAGAAAGTTCTGATTTTAGTTTTCGTTGACAGTCAGTGTTAACAGAGGTGACTTTTATGTTTCTGCAATGGAATGGCGTTTCGTAAGAGCAATACACAAATATGGACGCTTAAATTACCACGTGTCTGAAATGCCTATGGGTTTCACACTTCCATTGAGTTGCTTTATCTCGAAGAGTTTCCTTATAGAGTTAGCATAAAATACTCGTCATTTACATGGTATTTATGAAGGCACCTAGCTTTTCTCATTGGACACGCGACATCCACTTTTTGTTATTCCAAGAGATTCTCACACAAGATGTTCCTACTCTCTCTTCATAACGGAGAAAATATGAAAGTTTATTTCTACAAGTCACAAAATAGTTTCACAAGTATCTATTGAACTCTAAATAGCCTCCAAAAGGTTGGACTTTTTATGCAGGCAGCTTTTTCTTGTATGTTGTCTCTCAAAGGATGAAAGTGTGTATTCCTGTTGACCACCATCTATGCACATGGATTTGTTTTGCTATTTAATTATATCTTGTTACTGAAGTTCTCATATTGTTGTAATTGCATACACTTGCAGTGACACGGTGGAAATTGGATACCCATTACGGAAATTAAATTTATTTATCTGTTTTTTTTACCGTTTTACAATTAACAACTGACCTAAATTGTAACGTTCTTATGGTTGTTACCTGAAAATCATTAAAAATTTCTATCTGATGTTGTAAAAGGCCATTTGGCTATTGATATTTGGATCATATGGTTTTCTGATTAATGACCCAGCATTTTAGAAATGGATCGTCATCATGAGTCATTTGGATTTTATGCCCTGCTCCTAAGCCTCATGGACTTAAGGCCCACAATACGTGCTTTAAATACTTGATTTTAGCTGTCATTTTCAATTTTTAGATCGTACATTTAGAGAGTGTCCTGCCGGCCCTAATCCTCAACTTTATAATCTGGTCTCTTTTCATTGCTCAATCTCTCTCTCGATCTCTTGCATTCTCTTTCTCTGGCATATACATTGTTCACCGTACTGAAAATGCTTCATTCCTGGTAGGAAACTGCCACCATTCAACAATCCCTTAATTTTTATTGATCATATATGAGCACTCTGAAAAACGAAGTGGATGAGCGAATAACCAGCCCTCCTAGAACTTGAACTTGGGTAGAAATTCTAAACTTCGTAAAGTTTTGATGTTCCGATCTTGGCGTGTTTGCTCAATATCATGTTTTCTAATTTGCCTCATAAGCTATATTTACTTAAACTTAGGCATAGATTTTGATTTTGCAAAGTTCCTATTTGTTCGCTCAACGGATCTCACAGATATAGCATTTTCTAGACATTTGAATCTTCAATCCTTAGATCATTTTCCAGATTTAGGTTCCCCAATCTAACTGGATGCGAGTAAATTTGTTTAATTGTTAAATAAATTTCGTACACCATCAGTTGAAATGAAGTAATGCTCTTAATGTCTCTTGTGAAACATAAATTGTCATTTAGCTTTCATTCTTTGTAATCTATTTATTTTTTACAGCCGTGCTTGTTTTCCTGTATGAGAATATATGGAAAAAATCATTAAAACATTTATTGGCTTATTACTTTATATTTTTATGTTCATCACGTTTCCTAAACTTGAAGCCTCCTAGACTCCAGAGTATATGTTCATTGAAATCATTTTTAATAGTCTTATCTTGTATCCTTTTTGACAAGGCATCTTTCTAGCTATGACAACTTGACATTTTATAAGAATATTTTGTTTAATTTGATGTTGTCTATACATTTATGATGTGTTAATTGTAGGAAGCAATCCAGGTTTGTGGAATTATGAAATTTTAAGTTGCGTATCAGATGATTTTTCATGTGGAATACATGTATATGCATTCACACTCTTTCAAGCACACATTTATGATTTATATACTTGTTTATAATTGATAAACACATGGTTGCGATTGATGGAAGTGAGTAAGGTTAAGACAAGAACATAATTACTGTGTTGTTTCTTTTGGAAAGAAAACAAATTCATCTTCCGAAAAGATCCATTTCTTTTTTTATCTTTTTCTTTGTCCTGTCTTCACATTTTCACTAAAAGCTCATAAAATAAGGCACAAGGCATAAATTCTCTCCATTGACTTCTTTTTAGTAAGGTTCCCTGTATTGAATTGTGTGATTGTGTTTTCTATTAAAGAGTGAATCCTAGTGCACGATTGCTATATGTACATATGCACAGGTTGGTCCATTCACGAATGAAAGGAGGGAGAATAGGAGAACAGTTAGCTTATCATAAAATTCGTTCTTTGATAGGTTGATGCCGCAGTACTTCAATACCAGAACCATAAACTTGTTCAGCAGTTAGAGGCACAGAAGCAAGAGTTACATGATCTAGAAGCTAAAATCATGGAATTAAAAGACAAACAAGCTTCTTATGACAATATGCTGATTAAAGTGAATCAGCTATGGAATCAGGTAACCCATACTCAGGCCCTCTTGTATAATCTCTCTGTTTGACTATAGTTGTGTTATATTATAGGATTTTCATTCTTTAGTGGCTCAATTTATTGACTTTGTGCAGTTAGATGAAGATTTAGTTTTACTTGGAGTGCGAGCTGGGGCAGGCAAAAGTGCTTTACAGCACTTAGATCGCATTGATTCTTCTCGAGGTATGTGTGTGTGTATTTTAAGATTACTTTAGTGCAGTTTTGAAGTAATGAACAGGATTAAACTCTTTATGTTATATACTAAAGATGCTGGCTGTCTGTAGGTTCAATTCCATCATGTCCTCCGGAGGATATGTTCCTTTGTAGGCTACTACAAAAAAATTCCATTCCAAGGGATGAAGCTGATGGATCAATTAATTATATTAAAGAAGCTCTTGCATCACGTCAGGCTTCTACAAGGGAATTGATGAAATTACTGGAAGATACTATTGATGCTCAGAGAGCCAAACTGGAGGACATCGCTCAGACTTTGCAGGGAAACCAATCCGCAGAAGGTCAGGAGAGACCTTGAGTAGAAGGCCAATTTTTTATTTTTCATTCCTTTTGTGCCCACGAACTCACATATTTATAGTTAAATGGTATTTTACAAGAAACTGCTTGCAATTTGGAATTGACAGATGCTATCATCCAATTGCATAAGCTGGATGATTTAATGAAAGAGGAGGCTGGTCATCTGCACGAGGCCATTGACGTTCTTCATTTGAAGCATAAACAATATGCAGACGAAATTCAAACTTGCATCAATAACCATTCAGTGGATCAATCCGAGATAAAGCGTCTTGCAGGTATTCGTTCCCCCCGCCCCTCCCAAATCGACACTCAAGGTTTTTGCACACTAGGTCATACTGGTAGTAGATTTTAGTTGAAAATGAAGGGTAACTGATATCTGGCTGCATGAATATATTGTTGGCTTTTATGTGTGTTTATGTAAGTCAAAATATTTGATTGGGTTCTGACTGCATATTTTTACTACTCCCAAAGGTGAGCTGGAAGAAAGCATGGCAGATCTTGAAGAAAGCAGAAGAAAACTGATTAATCTGAAAATGCAGAAAGACGGGGCATCTGGGGTACAGGTTCCCATCCCAGTTCCTGTTTTAGGTGTAGAGAATGGAACTATGTCTCCTGAAAAGCCTTCAGATAGGTCAAAACGTTTAAGGGAAGCAAAAGAGTCTATCGAGGAAGTAAAGGTGTTTATTTTCGACTGGCTCCACTTAACTTCTTCGCTCGCTCACTCTCTCCACATATATTTATAATGTATGTTTTTGCATATATGTATTTTTAAAGTTAAATTCGATGTAGGTACTGGCAGAGGATCGCCTTTCTGAGCTTCAAGAGGCACAGGAGGACAATATGATCTTGTTAAAACAAGTGCAGGATCTTCAGGTTGATTTAAGTTTCTTAGATTAGTATTTGAAACTTCTTTGACCATTATGTGGCTTACTTTCTGTTGTCAAATTCTGCCATTTGACTTGTAGAATGAACTGAAGGAAGACAAGTATGTATTATCATCTCGTCCTTACACCTTACTGACTGATCAGCTCCAGCACTGGAATGCTGAGGCAGAACGTTATAAAGTGGCGACAGAGTCTTTGCAGGTAAGCTACTTTATATCACATTTTTGTAAGGATTTTCCTAGAATCTGATCTTTACTTGAGCAAAATTTCAGGCTGATAGGTCTTTCATCATACGAAGGGAAAAAGAACTGAATGTAAAAACAGAGTCTGTAGATGCTGCACGGGACAAACTTGATAAATCTGAGTCAAAGATTGAAGAGCTAGAACATCAACTACAGAAGTGTGTTATTGAGAAAAATGAAGTGGAGATAAAAATGGAAGAAGCTTTGCAAGATTCAGGTCAATATGGCTATGACGTATACTTGTTTATGCAGATATTATTAAGTATGCTACATCGTGGTTTGCTTTGCTAAATTTTTATCCTTTTTTCAGGGAGAAAAGATGTTAAAGAGGAGTTCAAGGTAATGGCATCGGCTTTACTGAAGGAAATGGGAATGATGGAAAGCCGGGTGAATAGGTGGAAGGGGACAGCTGATGAGGCTAACTCCTTGCGCGAGAAAGCACAGTCATTGAATTCTTTACTGGATAGAAAGGTTTACTCTTATAGCTAAAGCAGCATGCTTTACTTTGCCTGCCTTTTATGAAATAACTGCCATTAACTTTTCATCCTTTCGATAGTGAGTATGAACATAGCTTTATGCACATAAAAATGTTCACATTCATCTTCAGGTCTTGGGTGCACACAGCCCTTCGATTATTGAACACCACGTAATGATTTTGCCATCTCTAACTCCATGTTGCCATCACTCATCAGTAGTGTATAGTCTACCTTCAGAAACATATATTCCATCCACCCCGAAATAAATAGTAATAAGAATAAAAGTTTCATTTTACCGTGTTTGCCAAAACTTGTCAAAGGGTAGGTAGTGAAAGTTCATGAGCTGTATTGGAACTGCTTTCAACGAGTTCAATAGTTCAACTGAGTAATTATCATCACATACTTGTCAAGAAGCCGTTACGTGGTGATTTATCTGTGATTCCCTTTGAACTAATTGTATTTTCCCGATCACGGTATTAATTTTATTTTCTTGTCTACCCAATTCAAACCCAAAATTTCTCCAAGGTTGATACATTGACATCATTCTCTGTATACTTCTAAACCTCTATGAATATTTGCAGTTCTACCATGTTTTCTGCCTTTATATATTTATTTATCTTCATAGTCTATATTTTTAATTTTTTTTAAGTAATTGATATTCCTGGTGAACTTCGTTAGATGATTCCTAAGTTTTGTGTTGGCAGACTATTGATCTGAAGGCCTTGGCTGATATATGTGCTCAACAGATCGGAGAGATCAAGTCCTTAAATGAAATTGTATGTTCTGATGCCATAGTCATGATTTTCTATATTCTTGAAATTCATCTCAGAAGAAATATTGCTTGAAATTCTTGAGCGGAGCGAAATCATGTTGGTGATTGTGATAGTTGAACTACTGCAGATTGAGAAAATGCAGAAGGAACAACGAGAGCTTGAATTTTATTTGGACATGCTGGGTCAACAAATATATGATAATAGGTACACTATCTATTCCTTCCACGAAGTTGATTAATTACAATTAGCAGTTAAATTTAATGATGTGCACACTCTTATCTGAAAGAAGGTTGAGAAATTGTCATTTGAATACATCTGAATATGTACATTATGCACACTTATGCATGTATGTGTACATTTATGATTATTCATATACTGTATATTAAATAAGCCCACACAAATGCTCTCTCTCTCTCTGCGTGAGAGAGAGATTTATCCACCTAAACATAATATGTTTCAAACTTTTTGCAAGGAAGAGGGGTGATGGAAATTAATGAATCGGAAAGAAGAGCTCAATCTCAAGCTGAAATTTTGAGAAATGCGCTGGATGAACATGGTCTAGAATTGAGAGTGAGAGCAGCTTATGAAGCTGAGGCTGCATACCAGCAGAGGCTTTCTGTTGCAGAAGCAGAAATAGCTGAACTAAGGGCTGAATTAGAAGCTTCTGAGAGGTACCTTTTCTGACCTCACTTTGCTTATTTTTGCAAGCTTTGGTCATTCCCCGGTTCCCTGAAGCACTTTATCATTTTGTCCAAAATATCTGATCAGCATGTATTACATCCTATTCAAGTCTCCTACTTATATGTAATCGAACCTAAATGTCTAAATCATCACTCCTTGGAACAATTTAAATAATGAAGTACTGCTTTTAGAACGATGCGGTGCATGATATGTTCGTGCTTTAAGTTTCTCTTCTCATCTAGTTTCTATCTGCTTTCTCTATTGAGAATTTTTTTGATGATTTTTGCACTTAAAATTGTTCACTAATCCTTAACATGCAGGGATGTTTTGGAGCTCAAGGAAGCCATCAATATCAAAGAAGGGGAGTCAGCATTGTATATTTCTGAAATTGAGGTATCAGTTAATAGAATCTTTGAAAATATTTTTGTACTATACTGGTCAAGCTGTGGCGTTTTTGTTACGTTTGCTCTTTCTCCCATTTCCTTGCATATCCTGGGTTGTTCATTGTTTGGTCATGAAATACAGACTATTGGTCAAGCTTATGAAGATATGCAGACGCAGAAACAGCACCTGTTGCAGCAAGTTACTGAAAGAGATGATTATAATATCAAGGTTTTAGTTGTGATGGCTTCCCTTGTTTCTCATCTTTAGTGACTTCTTGGTTTTCAAACCACTTATTTTTACTGAGCGAGACAATAGTCTCTGATCATCTTTTTCTTTTTTCTTTATTTAATTACAGCTGGTTTCTGAGAGCGTAAAAGCAAAACAGCAACAGAACTTATTGCTCGCTGAGAATCAGGCTTTAGAAAAGCAACTTGAACAGGGTAATGGATTGCTTGAATCTTTGAAGTCGAGGATTGCCCAAAGTGAAGAGCTGGTAAGTTCTCTTTCTGATAGTCAACAATCATACTAGCTGTGGTTATCCTATCGAAATCAATATATGGCCTTGCAGATGAAACTTTACCAGGTGGAAGCATTAAGTACCATCCAAGAAGACAGGCACCTTGCAATAAAAATAGAAACTGCAAAATGGGAATTAGCAGATGCTGAAAAGGAATATAAGATGCTGAAATCCGCTGTATCTTCATCAGAAAAGGAATATGAGCAGATCCAGAGGAAAATGAACGATATTCAAATAGAACTGGACAGTGAAAGGTGAACTTTTGATTGGTTTGTTCTGCCTAATAATTTGGAGACCTATTTTATTAATTATTAGGGTGATCAGGAATTGGGATGGCATTCTATCATCCCAACTTGGCCTGGACTTAACTAGAAATTCATTTGGCCAAGGCACCCCAGTCTGGACAGTGCTAATATCATTCTTAGTTTAACCAGTAGAGATGCAAAACTGGTTCTGGTTAAGCGTTGAAATGTAACTACCGTCTACTCCGACTCTCTTGAATTTGATCTAAAGAAAATTTATTGCTGAATTAAATATTTATTAGTTACTCCTCCCAAAACCCCCCACAGCCTGAGGCCAGGCCTGGGCTGCATTTTGGGAGTGGTACCTTTTCCCTTTGGTTTGGGGATGGAGGGGGGTGGCGGTGATTGGTGCCTCCGATGTTAGTTCTGGCCTTTTGTGAGCTATTGCACCCTGTGTAATAGAACTTTAAAAGATCCTCCCCACCCGTGTAATAGAATACAATTTACTACTTGTAAATCCTAATAGGTTAGCATTTGAATGTGGTGGGAGTTTGTGTTTGAAGGATGGGTAGGTCTTATACAGATTTCTAAATTCCATGACGTAATACAGTGTGTTGACAAATAAACTCTTATGCCTGACATATTGTATAACAGAAATGAACGAAAGAAGCTCGATGAAGAACTCATGGAGTTGAATGGAGCCGTAGCTGAGATGACTTCTGAAAGTGGGGAGGCTGCAATTCAGAAACTACAGGATGAAATCAAGAATTGCAAAGCTATTCTCAAGTGTGGGGTGTGTTTTGATCGACCAAAGGAGGTAAATCTATGCATATCAGTTTATGTAATTCTGGTTCCTTTCGAGGATAAGCACACGTCTAGTTTTCTGCTTTCTGCCTGTTGCGTGCAAATTTAGGTACTCCATTTGTGTCCATCAATGGTTATTGCTAATTAATCAGACTGCTACCCATATTCACTCGTAATTTTCTAAATTTCTGTAAAAGCAATCAGCTGTTCGGCTTCTGATTGCTAATTTATCAGACTGCTATCTGTATTCACTTTCAAGTTTCTTGGGCAAGCATACTACATCTAGATTTCTGTAAAAGCAATCAGCTGTAAATCTGCTGGCTCAAGCAACTGATTGCTGCCTCTGCTATTTTTGTTCTTAATTTTGTTGAGTAATGGTTTTCACAGGCTTTATTATGATTTTGGCAGGTTGTAATTACGAAGTGCTACCATCTATTTTGCTATCAGTGCATCCAAAGGAATTTAGAGATTCGCCTCCGCAAGTGCCCGGGTTGTGGAACTCCATTTGGGCAAAGCGATGTTCGATTTGTAAAAATTTAAGTGACCTTAGTTTAGTTTAGTAATTAAACAAAGTTTGCGGACTACAGTGCTTTTATTTATTTGACTAGACTACAGTACTCTTTATTTACCGTTTGTTTGACTAGACTACAGTACTTATAAATTAGCAAAAAATAGAGAAAAAGAAAGTATTTTCAAATTCGCTTTTAGTTCATACTATTATTTACTGTAACCATTTTCTTGTTTGTGTGTGTAGAGTGCGAGTCAAATTCTTGTAACTAGAGGGAGAAAATGAGTCGTGCCAATATTTTGTAACTTTTCAAAAATAAATTATTTAAGCAAAATTTTGTTTATATTTGAGGGAGTGGCAGTGTCTACACTGATATTTTCATAGAATCCAAATGGACCATTAATTATTGAAGTGGATAAGGTATCCTCTAGTTTTGATCAGGGATGGCGACAGGGAGCATGATGGTCCCGTGCCAACTCTANAAATTAGCAAAAAATAGAGAAAAAGAAAGTATTTTCAAATTCGCTTTTAGTTCATACTATTATTTACTGTAACCATTTTCTTGTTTGTGTGTGTAGAGTGCGAGTCAAATTCTTGTAACTAGAGGGAGAAAATGAGTCGTGCCAATATTTTGTAACTTTTCAAAAATAAATTATTTAAGCAAAATTTTGTTTATATTTGAGGGAGTGGCAGTGTCTACACTGATATTTTCATAGAATCCAAATGGACCATTAATTATTGAAGTGGATAAGGTATCCTCGAGTTTTGATCAGGGATGGCGACAGGGAGCATGATGGTCCCGTGCCAACTCTATCCTTGTACTCCGTTGATATTTCTTTAAACAAAAACTGTTTTGAAGGCTTTATTTTGCCTTTAAGCCCCTATGAGGTCTAAATTAATAGTGAATTAAGATCTCAAGTAATTTATAATTTATAATTACATATTTTATGAATATTATTTTTTAAAATTTATTAAACAAATTATTTTAATCTACTCTAAACTAGTAGTAAGCACGTGTATATCAGTGCAGTTTCTATTGTTCCATTGAGAGCTGTAATATGTAAACGGAAGTCAAAACTCAACTTCGAAGAATTCAGTAAAATTCTACAATTTTTTTGTAGTGAACCTCTCAGCAATGCTTCTGCAGACCACAGCTATCTTTTCATCACTAATCCATCCCCACAATCACTGCTACTGTTATTCCAAGAATCCAACCCAAAAATCTGCTATTTTCTTACAAAAAGCACTTTTTTTGCCCAGTCTTGAATCTCTTGATTGGAGGTTCATTAAAACAAGAAAGAGTTCTCCCAACAATGTTACATCCACTAAAGC
>CAIGRL010251610.1:0-10724 GCA_903798325.1 Fraxinus xanthoxyloides
CAAACAGACCCTAAATTTTCAATCTCATTATTTTACTCATTTTTAATCATACATTCTTTAATAAAATAATATTTTTCATCACATCAATAATTTTTCATTCTTTTTCAACCACCCATTTTCCCAAAAAAAAAAAAAAATTATTCAAAAAATTATAATTTCAAATAATGGAGTCCAAACTGGGGCAAAATAACAAAAGAAAAAAAAAATACTTGATAGCTCTAGACTTGTAGCACCTCCATTGCAATTGTAGATAATTTTTCAAAAATTATGTTATGTAAATAAAATAAGAACCCTGCTTTGTGCCCACAGCAGCCCCCCCTCAGGGCTCCTGTTTGTGCCCCGGTCATTGAGCCGGGGCACAAGGCTTTACTCATAAAATAAACGGTGTTCAAAAATACCGGGACACAAGGCTTTACTCATAAAATAATCATAAAATAAACAGTGTTCAAAAATACGGGAAAAGGCTTTACTCATAAAATAAATGGTGTTCAAAAATAATTTATTTCCAATACAAGATGATAAGAATTAAGTACTCTGTCAAGACAACATGAAAATAAAAAATAAAAAAATATTTAAGTTTAGTCTAAATTCAGAAACTATGTTGAACGGAATGACTACAAATTTTCCCAACTTCTAATTATGAACCATCGTATCCGCGTCTCGTAGTCACAATATATGAACATAATAACCAATACAGAATTACTCTTCTAACCTTGCTCACCAAGTCTCTATATTTCCAGCCTTAAGGACATTTCTGGATTTTCATTTTATTTCAACCGACGTCTCACACGAGCCCGCCATCTACACATTCACACCCCCCTCCTTCTCTCTTTAACACACACAACACACATTCATGGACTCTTCAGCTATCTACACTCTCTTGATTCTCACCCTAATCTTCTTCCTTAAACCCTCATTATCCCTTGAATTCCCTGAAGAACTCATCGATGAAATCCATCTGGGTCCCATCAACTATGGCCCCATTTCATCCCCTCCTGAATCTGCAACAGTTGCATTTCCTCCAAGTCCAACATTAGATTCTCCTCCTCTCGTTCCTGCGTTGTTCGTATTAGGAGACTCTACTGTTGACTGTGGAACGAACAACTTTCTTGGAACTTTTGCCCGAGCCGATAGGCTTCCGTATGGTAGAGATTTCGATACTCATCATCCCACTGGACGCTTCTGCAATGGAAGAATCCCTGTTGACTATCTTGGTAACATAATCTTGAATACATATCTTCAATTCTTGAATATTTATTGAGCTGGTGACTTTCACTTGTTAAATGTATGAAAATAATAATGATTTTGGGGTTCTTGTGCATTCTTGATTTTAGTCTTTATTGGTGCTTAAATGATAAATTGAGGTCCTTGTAATGAGTTGGAATTTTGAATTTTAAGCAGTAGAAAGGTATTACTAGGACATTACTACTTGAATTTCCCTCTTACATTTTATCTACAAATTTGAATTTTGCGGGTTTGGATAATCTTTCGGTGGATAAAGATGTTTGTCGGATAGTAATTCTTGATTTTCATGTTCCTTTTTGTTCTTATTGATTTCAGCATTGCGTCTTGGATTGCCTTTTGTGCCAACTTATCTTGGACAGACGGGTTCTATTGAAGATATGATTCAAGGAGTGAATTATGCATCTGCTGGTGCCGGAATCATATTCTCCAGTGGCTCTGACTTGGTAAGCATAAAAACGTGAAATGGTAAATAATGATGATTCAATTGTGCACAATCATTCACTTGTTTCGACAATTTTTGCAGGGTCAACATATCTCCTTTGCACAGCAAATTCAACAGGTTATGGACACATTTCAACAGTTTATTCTGAGTATGGGTGAGGATGAAGCATATGATCTTATCTCAAACTCGGTATTCTACATTTCAGTTGGAACAAACGACTATATACACTACTATCTCCGCAATGTATCTAGCGTGCAATCTCTGTACCTCCCATGGAGTTTCAACCAATATTTAGCCCATATTATGAAGCTGGAGATTAAGGTGATCCTTTTATTTAATATCACTGTCGTCTTCCTCGTTTGAAACAAGTATGCAACAAAAAAAGAAAAAACAAAGTCTTATTTCCAATGGATATGGAGTCTGTCACCACCACATCTACTGGATGAGTCAGTGCTTCGTTTGAACTAATATGAATATTTTTTTTTGCATCCACGTAGAACTTTAGCCATGTTAAACCATTATACAAGGATCGTGTCACAAACTGTGTATATTATTAGTTTTCACAATTATTATTATTCTTTAAGGATGGGTAAATGAATGAAAAGGAGAAGGATAACTTAGGTGCTCATCCTTTATTTCAGTTGCTTTCTCGTGTCTTAAATTTTTCAGTTTGTTCTTTATTTTCTTATACGTGCTCTTGCAGTTCTTCTTATAAACTTCCGTATAACTATATGTTAAAAGCTTTTTTAATTCTCAACTTGACGATTTGCTTTTATATTTACAATCATCTGAACAAAATGTGAGGTAGAGTACTATATGATAGCTTTCTTCTGAGGCGTACTCGTGTTGATTTTGCAGAACTTGTACAATGCAAATGTGAGAAATGTGGTTGTCATGGGGCTAGCCCCAATTGGCTGTGCTCCTTATTACTTGTGGCTACATAATAGAAAGGATGGACAGTGTGTTGAGAATATAAATAACATGGTACTGGAATTCAACTTTGCAATGAGATTCACAGTCGAGGAACTTACCAAGGAGCTCCCGGATGCTAACATAATCTTTTGTGATGCATTTGAAGGTTCTATGGACATAATGAAGAATCATGACCGTTATGGTGAGATCATTGGTTGAATTCTTGTTTGTATTTCATTAGAGATGTACCAATACCATTCTGACTCGTGCTTTCATTTCCAGGTTTTAATGTCGTTGATGATGCTTGCTGTGGATTAGGCAGGCATAGGGGTTGGATGATGTGCATTTCTCCCGATATGGCTTGCAATAACACTAGCAACCATATCTGGTGGGACCAGTTTCATCCGACGGATGCTGTAAATGCAATATTGGCTGACAATGTCTGGTCTGGTCTACATACGAGAATGTGCTATCCCATGAATTTGGAAGACATGATATCTCAAAATGCTAAATGATTTCCCCAGGAGGTGTGTTACCCCGTACAAGTTCAATTTCCACACTGATTGCAGATAGCACTGGANATTAGGCAGGCATAGGGGTTGGATGATGTGCATTTCTCCCGATATGGCTTGCAATAACACTAGCAACCATATCTGGTGGGACCAGTTTCATCCGACGGATGCTGTAAATGCAATATTGGCTGACAATGTCTGGTCTGGTCTACATACGAGAATGTGCTATCCCATGAATTTGGAAGACATGATATCTCAAAATGCTAAATGATTTCCCCAGGAGGTGTGTTACCCCGTACAAGTTCAATTTCCACACTGATTGCAGATAGCACTGGAATGATACAATTGGCAAATAAATACACCATATGGATCTTTTCTTCCTTGAAATTTGTATATATGAAAGAAATATTGTTTACGATAATATGCTTTGTTCCGTGGAACAGATTGACTTTGTTAGGGAATTCTTTTAATTGAAACCAAAAGCAAACATCGTCCAAAATTTATATGTTGGAGAGTAAGAGATAATTACTTCAAGTATGGAATTGTCACGTTCCCTAACAAGGACAGATTCCGAATAGAAAAATATTTCCACTGTTCTATGTCGATCTTCCCATCTCTTCCAGAATCTGCTTCCTCAAATGTCTCCTCTTTTGATGAAGCCAGTCTGCCATATGTAACTGTAACATCAGAAACAAAAGATTTCTCTACTTAGTGTTAAAATATATACTTGAAGCTGAGTAGATGCATGTGACTGGCAATGTTCATGCTGAATCTGAGAGCTGCTATTGTGCACCTATGGGACCACAATTGGTTGTTATAACTATGTTGATTCTCACGTGTACATCACACACTGACCACACTCATTTTTCTTGTTCATTACTCCAAAACTTGTGTGTGTATATATATAGCCTTTGTATTCTGTAATGTTAACCAAAATTAAGCATTTCTTCTTCACTTGTTTTATCAGTTGTGAATCCTGTTTTTCATTCAATTTCAACTTGGTATCAAAGCCATCAATGGCTAACACCGGATCTAATGACAATGCACAATCAGCTCAGCCAACCTCAAGCACACTGATGCTTCAATGTTTGAAGAAAATCAGTTGCCATCATTTAGGATAATTCTCACTCAAGTTCCACCAGTGAAGCTTGACGGAAACAATTTTCTATTGTGGAAGAACATGGTTATACCAATCATCAAGGAACATAACCTCGAAGGCTTCATCTGATCAATGATTTATCTGAAGAGCATGAAATAATATCCAAGTTTTGTTGTATGTTTATGGATGCTTAGTTATGGGATGCACCATTTATTTGTAATTTATCTATCCCTTGGTAACACAAGAATTTATTTATTGGGTTTCTTGAACATTAAAAAAAATCATTTTTCTTAGCCGAAACATGCATGAATAGAGCATCAGCAAAAAACAACGTAGAAAAAGCGATTTTAGTATGAATTATGGACTGGGTTAAAGAGTACCATTAATAAAATTTTAGTTTCTTTTTCTTCTTTATTGTTATTCTAATCTATGGTCCATCTTACTGATATTCAAATTCCCCCAAATTAATTGGGATTACATGATATAGCTATGATTTAACACAATATAACAAAATGATAAATCTTAACTTGTTATATTCTCTTTACTAATATCAATTTGAAACACTTTGTTGGGGGAATAGTGCATATGTTGTTTTGTAGGTGAATATAATATTGGCACAAGTTTAGCAACGCATGAACGATGTTAAACAACGAAGGAAAAGAAAGAAAGTAAAGATGGAAACCGAAGAAAGAATGAAAACAAAAGTCCGAGGCAAGTGTTCAACACTCTTTCTTTAAGACGAACTTGCCCCGAAACAGTGCAAACGTAGTTATGGCAATCTTATCTCATAATACAACAGAGATTCTTTGTAGTAGAGAATCAGACCAAATTTTCTCTCTACACAAAAGATGGTTTTGTATGCAAGTTTAGGTGTGATTCTGCGAGAATTTTGATATAAGAATGAAAGAAAATGATATGGGATAACTTAATGACGTCCAATAAGTCCAACTTATAGAAGGTTAGGGGTTCTTGTAGGAGAGACACACCACAAAACTCATCATCTTTCATCAAGGGTCGCAGACCTTTAGGCCACTTGCTGCTCAAGCTTCAAAAGTAGAAAGACTGGTGCTATCCTGGCGTTTGGCTGCCGCTCGAGCGGTAGTCTTAAGTGTTGAAATCCTATTTTTCCTTTGAACTTTGTACCACAATTTTTCATTCATCTGAATTTGATTTTGAGATTCCAAATATACTACAATTATCTACTGGGAATTAAAACAAACCAATTTATTTATTTTCATAATTTGACTATTGGATCAACTTTGAATATTTGGTCGAAATTGACACGAAGCCACTTTCTCATTTTTTATGACTTTATACTTAACCAATTTTGTCTCCTATATAAATCAAATCCCACCTCTATACATGTCATAGAAGTAACTATTATACTTTATAACATTGTAAAGTGATAATTGTTTATTGTGGAGACATTTCTCATAATCTATTATTAATGAGATCCTTTAAAATAAGTTTAAGCATTGTGATTAAATTTGTATTCGAAGCACCTCATAAATTAGATACTTGACCCCCTGTTTGGTGGCCTTCATTGTTTTTTTTTGGAAAAATATTGTTTTGAATAGTGAACTTTTGAAAAATGTGTAGTTTAAAAGTTGGAAAAATTTTGAGTTTACGTATAAAATATTTTACTGTGTAAATGTTGTTGAAAATGAATATGTAGAAAAAAAGTATTGAAAGAATGAGAGACAAGTAGTGACTAAGTAAACTGTGTGATTCGATTTCTTTTTAACCCTCACCCCACCCCCAACAACCAAATAAAGGGAAGGGAAATACAGAGAAAGTTTGAACAAGACTCGGACTGTGATTTTACAACGGCTTAATTTCCTAAATTAGTAGAATTTTTTTGATAAGACGCTTATGATCATCCTTAAATCACAACATTTCAATCATTGAGTAGGTAAGAGAGAGATAATCACAATTTGTGAGAGGACCCTCCCAAGAGTCAAAATGTCATGATTAGAATGATTCGAGGTCTAATATATTATAATTTGAATGAAATGGTTTACCACGTGACAATAAGGTGATCCGAGATGACAAATTCATTTCAACTCCATTAATTAGGTATTCATTGTTTAATTTTGATTTCTTTTGAGTAAATTTCATTCGCGGCAACTATATTTTCATCTAGTGTCAATTAGGTAATTATATTTCAATTTTGTCATTCTAGTAACTCACTTTAATTTGATTTCAATCAAATAATTACACTCCAATTTGATTTCAACTAATTGACGATATCACAATCAATAAATGATGATCATCACACGTAACCATTAGTTGCTAATAAGAAATACGTACAATTTTGATGAAATAAATGATAGCCATTATTTTATGACTATCACTTCATCGATTCTTGTAAAATCAGGTGACAAAATAGGACGGAGTTATTCGAGTGAAATCAAATTAAAATGTGATTACTGAATTAAATAAAATTAAAGTGTAATTACCTAACTGATTTAAGTGTAATTATACTTATAGTGAATGAAATTTATCTCCTCTTTTCTCTGGAGGATAGAGAATCGTGTGGACACACGTGGGGGCATAATTAGCCAATTACTCGACGAAATATGTAGTTAGTTTCCGCTTGAGTTGGGTTAGGCAGAAAGCTGCGTAATTATTTATTTGCCACAAATCACATGCTTGAAGAAAATTAAACAAACAAACATATACAAATAATCACTTTGTCTTTACATACGCTTTTTGATTAATCCAAAAAATATGTTGGAAATGATTATTTAATAGCGAGTTGAGAAATAAACAAAGATAGATGAAGAAATTTGTCGATATTGCGCCCATGAAAATGAATCCTACGATTCATAAAAACAGCGTTAAGCACACAATTTACCAGAATGATAAGAAAAACAGCTTTTGCGAGTTGTCTTTGTCTCTGTTCTTCTCATTTTGGTGTGTTGTTTTCTTGTTCTATACTAAATTTGGCCTCACCCGCGGCAACGAAGGTACTCTTCTGCTTTTCTTCTTGTTCATTTGCCTTAATTTCTTATGTCCATTTCTGTATTTATTATTATTATTTTTTTTTATCGTGCCATTTTGAATTTCCTGAATATTTGATAGTGGGTTTGTTTACATTTGAAGTCGTCAATCTTCGGGCATGTTTATTTGTTATTAGTTTGGTAATTTGTGTTTTTGTTTAGTGGATTCTTGATGTTTTACGGTTAGACAATTTGGGAAATCTACCGGTTTTGGCTAATGTCCTATTAATGGATTTGAGGTATTCAATTGAAGTTTCATTTGGCAAATTGTGTATGGTAATTTGAAAATTCGCTAAACTACTTAAAAATTGCCTCATTAAATAATTTAGAAAGCAATTGTGCGCTGAATAACTTGGTAATCTAGAATACATCAATGTTAGTTGCTAAACATCTTAACTCGACCGTTTTATTATCTAGTCTAGTGTGTTGATTGGTTCGTTTGCCAGGGGGTCTGAATGCCTATAACCAGAGCATTACTAACTCTAGCGGCTGCAATGAGAAGTTATTATGCAACTGCGCTGTTCCTATAACAGAAATCGCAAATAACAATCAAACAAGTGGGGTTTTCATGGAGCTGAATGTGTCTGTGACTTTTAATGATTCCACTTCCTATAGCAACTATCCAAATCTGGAGTACTCAGTACGGGAATCAAGTAGATTAGAGGAAGTATTTTCACTTGTATTAGGTTATGATTCTTCCTTCTGTCAAGTACGACCGCAGGAAGGTTATATGAAAACTGAAAACGAACAGCAACAAAATGGGAGAATTCCATTAACTTATCCTAATCTAGACGAGTTCAAGCATATTTCAAGTCAAGAGAAAGGTGCAAGCATGCCAAGCCAGCTAGTGAGTATCACGCACAGGCTCGAGTCTGATGGAACACCATACAACTATGCCTCAGCGTCCAAGGGTGCAAAAGTGGTGGCTCATAACAAGGAAGCAAAGGGAGCGAGCAATGTATTGGGAAAGGATCACGATAAGTATCTCAGGAACCCGTGTTCGGTTGGGGGGAAGTTCTTTATAATTGAGCTTGCGGATGAAACTTTGGTTGATGCTGTCAAAATTGCGAATTTTGAGCATTATTCTTCTAATTTTAAAGATTTTGAGTTATCTGGGAGTTTGGTATATCCAACCGAGACATGGAATTCCTTAGGGACATTTGTTGCTGCAAATGTCAAGCATGCTCAATGCTTCAAGCTGCCTGAACCAAAATGGGTAAGATATTTGAAGGTGGATTTACTGAGTCATTACGGGTCAGAATTTTACTGCACGTTAAGTGTTGTAGAGGTGTATGGAGTTGATGCAATTGAACATATGCTCGAGGATCTTATCACTACTTCTGGGGAGTCCTCTACCGTCCGATCGCCAAAGCCTAATTCAACTGCCATGCCAGTTATACTGCCAGAACCAGGCCCCAGCAATCGTGAAGCAGATGATGTTGCTCATAACTTGAGTGATGCCGTCAATAAGGGAATAGAAAATCCTCCCGAGCGACATAAGCTTAAAGCAGACCCAAAGAAACAGACCACTAGCAGCATGCCGGATCCCTTAGTGAAGGGTAGGCAACAACCAAATGGGAGATTGCATGCAGATGCTGCTCTAAAGATATTGTTGCAGAGGGTCAGATCTCTCGAGTTGAACTTGTCAGTGCTCGAGGAGTACATCAAAGAACTCAACAAAAGGCAAGCGGATGTTCTTCCTGAACTTGACAAAGAGGTAGTGAAATTTACAGCTCTTCTTGAGAAAAGCAAATTGGAGATCAAGAATATCTTGGAATGGAAAAAAATGGTGGTACGTATGACCTTCTAATTTGCTACAGAAGAATTTTCTGCAGGTTCTGTTTAACTCAATCGCGTTATATCTCTTTCTTTTAGGAGAAAAAAAATGCTGACCTTGAAACCTGGAAAGATTTTGTCTCGTCCCGAATGGATCTTTTAGTCAGAGAAAATAGCATGCTGAGGTTTGTGTTATCATATTGCTACTTAATCTATAATTGAGTTATTTTACTTAATTATCAGTTACCATTTAACTATTTCTACAACGTATTGAGCTCTAAGTAAGCAAATTTTTATTTTTTTCCGGCATTTTTCTTATTTACTGAGAGTCCTATATAATGTTTGGATAAAGTTTTTGACTAACTTATAAGCTTTTCCGATGGTTAATGAAATTAAATTAAGAAAAATTAGGGAGTCGTAATTTTCATCAATCATTCTTAACGTATTCACACCACAATTTTTGTTACCTACACCACATTTTAATTGCAAAGAATATCTCTAAATTTTTCTTATTTTTCCATTTAAGTTCTCAGATTTTTTCGATTTTTTCTTTATCATCAAACCTTTATTAATTTTGACGTCTTGTCTATTGAGACGATCTTCGTTCAAAATGTTAGTTATGAGGTTGCAAAAGATATATATTTATTTATTTATTTATAAATAACTAAAATAAATAACTTATACAAAAGTTAAACAAAATATTTGCCCCACTTTTAATGCACTTTAAAAGAATATTCGGATAAAAATCATGATTAAAGATAAAATATGTTAATTAATTGAAGGTTAAGAATAACAATACGACGAGAAAAAAGTCGAGGATATAAAACCAAAATGGAGCAAATATTGAAAACCTTTCTTGTAATTAAAATGTGGTGCATGTATAAAAAAATGTTGTGTATATCTATCTACTTTTAAAGTTTTTCTATATTACATTTTTAACCTGATGTAAATTTACTTAAATAGACAAGAATAAAATCAAATAAGATCTACCTCTTTAAATACATCCACTAATGTTTATCTTCATTACATACTTTTGAACCTTCAAGATATTGATCGATTCTCACATTGGTTATGCAAAAAAAAAAAATCCGAATGATTGATTAATCGAAATCCATACCTAACAAACTTCAAAAGGGAACTTTTCTGTCTCTAGAAACAGGGTTGTGTGATGATCTTCCCTTCTCTCTCTTCTAGTTTCTTTAATTTCTCTCTCCCTCTCTCTAGATATGCATATTGAAATGTGAGATGAGCACAGAGGGACACTTTCAAGTGAGAGAGGGAGGGTTTTTTATTCCATGGAAAAATTAAAATAGACCTCCAAAAAATATTGTGTTTGTGTATATATATATATGAACTTACTTCATAATTACCTTTCTTATTTTAATTAACAATGATATATTCTTGCCATGTTTGTGATTTGTTTCAGGTATAATAAATTTTAGCATTTTTTAATGATAAAACGTTGGTAAGCTTTGTGGATATATACTGTTTAAATAAATGAATTTAGTAAGTGTAATATTGGAATGCAATGAGGATGGATATAGTACTTTTTTAAAATTTTAATAGGGATAGATTTAAGTGGGATTAATATATATATAAATGTTGTGGATATATAGTGTTTAATGAATGTATTTAATTAGGATAATGTTGCAATGTAAGCCTTGATGGATATAGTACCTTTTTAAAAATTTTAAATTTTTATAGGGATAAATATATAAAAATGGTGAATGAAAATA
>CAIGRL010251671.1:0-17025 GCA_903798325.1 Fraxinus xanthoxyloides
AACCCTGGATACTTACGCCACCGCCCCCCCCCCCACCCCACCCCACCAAATCCTTCTTGTCTTTAATCTTGCCTTTTTAAGTCTCTCAACTGTATACATATTCTTGCATTTCAGGATAAGCTATATGAGTCTCAGGCTGATGTGCTTCATAACACTGTGGGCTTGTTATTTCTAAGAATTGAATTGTGGCTTTTGTAGCAATTAACAATCTTCTATTTATCTGCAGGCTTGTGTCCACTTTAGCCGTGGTCGATATAGTGATTCATTGGAGTTATATAAGGTTTCCCCAGTTCTTTTGTACTTTCTGATAGAAATGTTTCCAGTTTAGTGTTTTGGGACGGTGGTTGTGGGCTGGAGAAAGAGGAGTCCTCTCTTGAAAATTTTACAGTTTTTATTCTGTTACCTTGAGCTGTGAACCTGGTTTTATGTTTCTGTTTCCTATTAAATTATATATCCGATTGGTCAGAGGGCCTTGCAAGTGTATCCTCGGTGTCCCGTGGCTGTAAGACTTGGAATAGCTCTCTGTCACTACAAATTGGGTCATCTTGAAAAGGCAAAACAAGCATTTCATCGTGTTTTACAGGCAAGTTGCTTCTGACCGTTGCTTTGTGCATTAACTCAGCTTGTAAACTATGACTTCATTTTACTTGAAATAATTTTGATGTGGGCTTGTACTTTGACAATCTATAATCTGCAGTTAGATCCGGAAAATGTTGAGGCTCTTGTGGCACTTGGAATTTCGGATCTGCAAACTAATGAAGGTTAATTTTTGTTTTACAAATATGTAAATTGTAAATATATGGAAACATTTACGGTAAGTTTTAGACACGAGTTCTTACTAGCACGTGATTTTACTGGATGGGAATAAATGTCTGACTAGTGGTGACAATGAATCTAAGATATCTGCTTAATGATGATTCTCAGACAGTTAAGTTGCACCAACTTTTAGCAGCATTGTCATTTTAGATTTTAAATCGATCTTAATTGTGGAGTTTTTGATTCTACGATGTAGTTCTAGGATAAATCTGGTTTTGATGCTGGAGGTTCGTTAAAGTTTATGAATTTTGTTTTGGCTGTAGTTTATGAAATCTTTTTACTTGTGCCAAACTTGTTTGCAGCTTCTACTATCAGAAGTGGAATGGAAAAGATGCAGATGGCTTTCGAGATATATCCATACTGTGCCATGTCACTGAATTATCTGGCAAATCATTTCTTCTTTACTGGTCAACATTTCCTAGTTGAACAACTGACTGAAACTGCACTTGCTGTAACTACACATGGCCCAACAAAGTCACATTCTTACTACAATTTAGCTCGATCTTACCATAGCAAGGTTGAAATTATATTTATTTTTGCCTTTAGATCATCAATCCTGGTTTGTAAAATCTGTGTGCAGTGAAAATAGGAGAATTTCACCTTTCTTCTTTTCTCCTGCTTAATAAATTACCTCAATGATTTTCTCATCTACTTTAGGTGACCATGGATTTCATTTAGTTGCCAGTGATGGACTATGTCAACTCGATAAATTATTAATCTTACAATTATTCTCTTTTTCCCCTTTACCTATGCTGATAATAGGTCTAATTTTTTGCTTGATTTCAGGGGGACTATGAAAAGGCTGGAATGTATTATATGGCGTCCGTAAAAGAAAGCAATAAGCCTCATGAATTTATATTGCCTTACTATGGTGGGTATATCTTGCCTTCTGTTTTACACTAGTCATTACTCTCTCTTGGTAACTTAGTGCCAATAATGAAAAATATGGCCACATGTAGGACAAGCTCGGTGGTCAGTAGTAACTGTTGGATCACTTGTTGCACCAATCGTTTAATAAAACAAAAAATAATAATTGTGAAAAAACAAAAATTTCATTTGCAATGTAAGATACACCTAGAATATAAGGATTTAGTAGGCAATTCATATTCATGATGAATAATTATAATATGAAAGAAATTAAATTCTTAACATGATCTCCTTTTAATCAAATAATAATGTATAGATAATAATTCAATCAACCAGAGGAATAAAAATACTTTTGAGTATATATGTCAATAATTATAGTTCACCTATGGGGCTATGATTAAGCAGGAATAAATGTAAATTGCAAGGACATACTTTTGGACCTTATTTTGTTTCCTTATGTCTAAATCTATATAATCTCTATTTTTTTTGAAATGTTGTAGTCATTGTTATTATGTAGAAATTTGGGGAGATAAGCATAACAAAAAATAAGACCTCTTGTCAGTCAGGATGAGATACAGGCCATAAAGGAGGGGGTGGGGGGAACTGACGTATGAACGAAGAGTCTGAAGTCCAGTGTTAGAGACCTTAGCACATCACTATACACTTCTGGTGCATGAATCTCACATGCTCCATATTCCACGAACTGCCAGGTAGGTGATTTAGGTTGAGGTGGAAACAGATCAGGTCAACAAGGTCCACTTGCCCATGAAGTTAAATTGGTGACAGTAATTGCATTTTTAAAATCCCCATATGAAGTCAATACGTGAAGTAGGTTTTCATTCTGTGCATCCTGGTTGGGACAATCATGATTTATATAAAAATGGGATAAGTGAGTAAACTGAATAAAGGAAACCAAGTAGGTGTTGTCCTTTTTACCACTTTTTGCTAACCACATGTCCAGGTGGTTCTGCAGCTTTTGTTGATAGATATCAATAGATGAACTGCGTATGATCAATGTAGGACGTACTTCTACTTCAGTTTCTGGCTTAACATACAAGTTAAATGGGACGAAATGAATAAAAATGGAAGAACAAAATCTTGGTTTTACTGTGATAAAAGAAGCTTTTCCACCTTAAAATGAAATGATAGATACTCATATGATCATCCTTGATTTTTGAGTAAACGGTATGTGGCTGCTATTTGTTTGCCTCTGAAAGTCAAATATACATAGCCGCTGTTTGAGCCTCGTTCTCTAAAAATTCATTTTTCGCCAAACTCAATTTCATTAACACATTTTCCAATAAAATAATTTTGCATGTAAGCTCAAAACTTTTCCATACTTTTTAACCTCACATTTTTCAAAAACATCACTATTACAAAATCCTTTTTTTTTTTTTTTTNGCATACATTTATTAAAATGATTGAGACATGTGTCCTACAATTTAAAGGTTTGGACTATGATGCACATTCTTGAATTATTTGGGATCTCAATTGCAAAAGTTCTCTAAAATTAATACAATCCAGTCACTCCCACTTTGTTTGCAAAAATAGCTGGGAACAATATATACGCCCTTGTTTGATACCTATTATTTTCAAAATATATTTTTCTATTTCTTATTTTCAACCACACAATTTTAATAAAATAATATTATACACAAATTTAAAATTTTCTTTATTTTATAATCATACTTTCTCCATCAAATCACTATTTCAAATTTAATTTTTTTTTTTTTCAAAAAATGGGGCTCAAACCAAGCCATAATATTATGCAATTTGCCATGCATCTAATATAACCCTATCTGACCTTATGCATCCTTATATTTTGTGCCTGTCTTCTATCTTGTCTTTAAGGAAAGCTGGAGCAGTGAACTTGGTGAAAAGACAAACCAACTGGTGATTTGTGCTTTGAAACATTCTCTGACTGCGCATGAACTGTGCATTCTCATGTCATAAAATAAACTAAAATAAATCTGTTGACTGAGATCTGCAATGCCACTCCAAACAGTAATTTCATGCTATATGGAAGCCACGAAGAAATTTCCTGGAAATTCTCTCATGTTTAGCTTCTCTTTTTCAGCATCAGTTCATTGAAAAATTTTGCTTCCTTGGAATAGGTTTGGGCCAGGTTCAAATGAAATTGGGAGACCTGAGAAGTGCCTTGTCAAATTTCGAGAAAGTCTTGGAGGTGCAACCTGAAAATTGCGAGACATTGAAGGTGAGAGTAAACAAACATCGAAGAATGTCATCTTGTTTTGAATTTTTTCTACATATTCACTCTTCATGGGTTGTACTTGACCAAACTAAAATTGTATTTGCTTTGAGTTAGGCTCTTGGACACATATATTTTCAACTTGGGCAAAATGAGAAGGCCCAGGAACATTTTAAGAAAGCTACCAAAGTCGATCCTCGAGATCCTCAGGTAACTGTCATGTCAGTTATCCAGTTTGGTGATATTGCTATACTTGTATTGTAAGTGCAGGACATAAAAAGCTTATTTTTCGAAATATAAATATGAGATCAAATTGATGCTCTTTTAATTTTCCCAAGTCTATCAACTAACTATGAAGTAAACATTTTCTTTCTAATAAAATCATTATATGTTTTGGATGGACTTGCAATACCAACCTATAATGCATATGAGTCACTTAACCTCATCTATTAGGAGACGCTGTTTCTTATGAATAGCAGAATGCTGGTAGAATAGCTATTTTTATGTGTTGTCTTCATTTCTATTTTATTGTCTTTCCATTGCCAATGGAAATTAGGAAGTGCCTGACCTTTTAGAAATGATTATAGGTTAAATTTCATTTGGATCAACCAACTTTGTTGGCACTAGTAACAAATATTACGACGCTATGTTATCTTAGTACAACAATAGCTACTCCCCTAATTCAAAGGATTCCAACAACAAATTCAAAATCAAAGAAAAGTACTAATTTTATTGACAACTAAAAAAGTATAAAAATCAAGATGATATATAGAAGTGTAATTTCCAAGAATTAGATTTGACATGTCTGTGACGTGTCCTTTGTGCCAGTTTTGCAAAAAGTTTTGTGTCAGCTTATAAAATTCGATCACATTGGAATGTTTCTGAGGCTGAATCCACACTGAATTTGATAAATCCATTCGTGTACGTTCTATAAAATTCTGTGTTATTGATTGGAAATTTGAAATACATATTTTTAATATTTCTTTCTGTATTTCCAGAATATGAGTGGGTGACTTGGTATTTGTGTCTTGTTATGGCCGAATCCTTGCTTCATAGGGTTAACCTTTTTGTTGTCGGCATTGTCCTGTCTAGCATGTCTTTTTCATGATTTCAGAGGAACACAGTATCTGATGATTTCATCTCACACATTACTGAGCTTTATTCACTAACATACATTTTTTCAGGCATTTCTGGATCTGGGAGAGCTGTTAGTGTCGACGGATGATTGTGCTGCTCTAGATGCCTTCAAGACAGTAAGGGCCTTCTGAACCTTTTTTTTTTTTTTTGTCAATTCCTAACAAGTAACATTTTCTGGCATCTTAAGAGTACTTTTGCCTATGCCCTTGTTCAAGTTATATTATTATACTCTTTTATCTTTTGTATACCCATAAACATTGTTTACTGATGATCACAGTGTTACTAGAACTGCAGAAGGGAAGAATGACATTGTTATTTGTGAATGGGAGTAATAAGTGATGACAATTTTAAGGCTATGTTTGAAACTGTTTCTTATCAAAATTCCAAGTAATTAAAGAATATCACACCTTTACAGAGTTAGTTAATTGTGAATGGGAGAAAGAACTACTGAAAATTTTAGTGCTGTCTATTTGAAACTTGTTTCTTATAGAACCATTTAATAAAAGACTCTTTGTACCTTTTCTAAAGACATTTCTAATGTGTCCTTGAGAGTGTATTTAAAGAATTTCTTCTTTCCCCTTCTTTCACTATTTATACCTTACTCTCAGCAAATGCATCAGACTTCTTCTCATGCTTCCCATTCTGGAGGGATGAAGAGTAGGGAAAAGGTTGCTGATATAATTTACTTTATTGTTATCTTTTTGAGAGAGTTCTCAACCATTTCACTGAAATCCTATTTGTGTGGGTCCTGTTTCTTTAAGGTTGTCTTTCATGTCCGTGTGGTTATCTGTCTTTTGGTTCAAGGAACTTGACGGAAAAAGACTATTTGATGTGTTAAAGTTTTTGCTCCCCGAAGACTTGAACATTTATTCAAATGGGGGTGAGAGAGAGCCCTGACCCCTTAGTTTCTGTTGCAGTTATTTCTTTTCAAAATATTGTGAACAATTTATTTTTTGTTTTCACGGGATTTGAAACACAATAGTGAAACTTGGTGGTTTCATACAGGCTCGTAATCTTCTGAAAAAGGGGAATGAGGAAGTACCAATAGAGCTGCTCAACAATATTGGGGCTCTCCATTTTGACAGGGGAGAGTTTGAGGTCTTTACAAGTCCTTCCTTGAGTTTGATATACTTCAGTGGTGGATTGTTTGATTGTTTCTAGGAGTAACCTTGATGGCTTGTTGATTCCCAGCTTGCTGGTGAAGCCTTTATGGAAGCTCTGGGAGATGGCTTATGGCGTAACTTTGTTGATGCTAAAGCACAATCCAGTTTTAAAAATGTGGAACAATCAGATATTAGTGAAGAAAGATTAAGTCCTAGTCGCAAAGTCCAGTCCAGCTTAATAAATAGTGCACTATATCCAATTGATGCCAGCTCATCTCTCCATCAACCCAGAGACTTTCAGTTATTTCATCGACTTGAGGAACAGGGTACATCTATCGAACTTCCTTGGAATAAAGTCTCAACACTGTTTAATTTTGCCAGAGTATTGGAGCAGGTGCATGACACCGAAACGGCTAGCATCTTTTATCGTCTAATACTATTTAAGGTATACACGGTTACTCTGCTCACTTCCCTTTCCGATAGGTATTATGGGCATTGATGACAACAAAGGTACATGGAAATGGTCTTAAACTTGGTTTTCGTCTAGAGAGAAATAATTTTGCAATATAGCATACTTTTCCTGCAAGTTCTTTGCATTGCATGCCTTGAGGAGAAATATCATGCTTTGATTTCATAGGTAAGCCTACTTTATAGCCATAACTGACTTATCGATTACTTCATTATTACAATTAGTCTTTTGTCATTTGAATTTGTACAGTACTACCCATTATTTTCATTAAAAGAAACCAATGAAGCAGTAGAAGCAGAGAATGGGATAGTTTGCCATTGAAATGATAAAGGAACCATAAATAAAGATTCCCAAGTTGATGCATAAGCACATTTCAGAAATGGTTTACCTCTTTTAGACATGAACTCTCAAACATGAATGTATTGTTGCATATTCATTTAAATTTTCTAGTGATTTGGTACTGAGGTTGAATTTCTGTAGATAGAGCTTGCATCAAATTTTCACTTTTTTGTGGCACGAGTTGAAAACTGAATCAAATCATCTACTAAAATTACATCAAACTATTTTCTATCCCCTTTACTTCATTGTCTTTGTGTCTCTATTCGAGTTGCCAGACTTGGGGAAAGGGGAAAATTCACGTCGGTATATAATCTTTTATTTTTTCCTTTTCATCGTCGTTCTTTCTCCTCATCGTTCTAACCCTTCCCACGTGCTTTATATCTGCAGCATGATACAGATGTTTGAGAATATTCAAGTACCATTCTCTATGATGTTTACAGTTTGTGATTGATCCCCAACCAGCACTTATATTCATCTGCAATGTTTGGTGTTAAAAGTAGTTGAATAAGGCTGATTGAATAGAATAATTCTGTATTAAGTATCATAGACTTGTTTTGCTTGTATATTTTCCTTGCAATTTATTCTAACCTTTATCATGAATTTTCAGTATCCGGACTATACAGATGCTTATCTGAGGCTCGCTGCTATTGCAAAAGCTCGAAATAATATTCAACTCAGTATCGAACTGGTTGTTATGTCCTTCTAGCGATTTTATGAAATTATTTTTCATGATTATTCCCTCGTGGTCTTTTTCAAGCAAAGATGTTTTTGGTCTTAGATTGGTGATGCTCTGAAGGTAGATGACAAGTGCCAAGATGCTTTGCTAATGCTTGGTGACTTGGAGCTTAAGAATGATGACTGGGTCAAGGCAAAGGAAACTTTCCGGGCTGCTAAAGATGCAACTGATGGGACAGATTCTTATGCTGCAGTTAGTTTGGTATAACCATATTCAGAATGTTTTCTCTGTTAAATTTTTCTGATTATTAATTAGCAATAAAAATGCATCTCCAACTTGCTGAAGGATTTTTCCTGCTATTTTCCTTTTCCTCGTGCAGATCTGAAGGAAGTTATGCTTGTTTATGTTCTGTCGTAGTTTTGGCAATTTTACAATAATGGTTTCTTGTATTATTTATTACATCTGGTAATTTATGATCTTGCTTTGATATTTGCAAGGGAAATTGGAACTGCTTTGCAGCCATTCGCAATGAGAAAAGAGCTCCTAAGTTGGAAGCTACACATTTAGAGAAGGCTAAGGAACTGTACACAAAAGTATGGCGTTTATCTCCGAAGTCTCTAAATTGAATAGCTAGTCCTATTTCCTATTTTCTTTCTTTCTAAATCTCTGTTAAGCTCTGGTTAACAAAAACGAGTGTAATTATGGAGGGTGGCTTTTAGCAAATACAAATAGGGAAGTTCTCCTTGGTTGATTTTTACTCGTTTAGGCGGCGTGGTCGGAATTCCTTTTTGTTATTTGTTTGTGAATTTTTATATATAGGGACTGGCTAAAATTCCTTGTGACATGCAACTAAAGTATTCCATCCTACCAGGTTCTGCAACAGAATCCAGCTAACCTCTATGCAGCAAATGGTGCTGGTGTGGTATTGGCAGAAAAAGGTCAATTTGATATAGCTAAGGATCTTTTTACGCAGGTCTGCTGAACATTTTGTGTGTTAGTAATGATTGAGGGAAGATTTATGCTTGTTTTGAGGGTCTTCTGATCTCTATTTCTGCAGGTACAAGAAGCTGCAAGTGGAAGCTTTAATGTCCAGATGCCAGATATCTGGATTAACCTGGCTCATGTTCACTTTGCTCAAGGCAATTTTGCATTGGCTGTGAAAATGGTCTGTCTAGCAATTTGTTTCCATATTAGTCTATGAGATGAAATAATCTATTTTATTTTTGAATACATTTCAAAATCACGTGTCTTTTGCAGTATCAAAACTGTTTGCGAAAGTTCTATTATAATACCGACAGTCAAGTGCTTCTCTACTTAGCACGCACGCATTATGAAGCTGAGCAGTGGGAAGACTGCAAAAAGACTTTACTAAGAGCCATTCACTTGGCCCCTTCAAATTACACATTTCGGTTTGATGTAGGAGTTGCAATGCAGAAATTCTCGGCATCAACTCTTCAAAAGACTAAAAGAACCGTGGATGAGGTTCTCTTCTTTTAGCTGAATTTATTTTTGTTTGGAGTCATGTGAGCAGTAACTGTATAAGTTTCATTTCCGATATAACTGCTTCAACTCAATCCTCGCTCCCTTCCTTCAGTTAGGTGGTGGTTGGGGTGGGAATGGTTTGTGCATTACAATATTACATAATCAAGTCATCTGCTTCCTTGCAAAAATAGCTGTAGTTGCATAGAAGTGAACATGCATCAGTGGAGAAAGTTCACTTGAAGGGTAGCAGGCTAGCAGCTATTCATTTGTTTTTTCATCTGATGAACAGACTCCTATGATGTTAGGAAACTCGTATATTTGTTATATCCAGGTTTTATATATTAAACTTGGTGTTATATAGATGTTAAAACTAGGCAGCGCACTATCCATTTAGTTTTCATGTTCATGTTGTCTCATTCATTTCATCAGGCTACTGAATTGAACTGTACCTACACTGGGGCATTAATTGTTTACAAATCACGTGCACAGCTGAGACCCTCTGCAGCCAGCTTCAAGGGGATACTAACTAGAGGCTTGAGGATCATGTTTACATTAGCGTTGCTGAATATTATTGTTTCCAACAAATCTTAAGTTGCTTAACAGGAATTGTGAATATCTTCCTCAATTATTCTTGATGTTGTTTTCCGATGCTGGTAGCTTTGCCTGCCATATGTACCAATCCATGCACTGCAGTTATAGGAATCTAACACGGGATACCACTTCAACAGTTCACGTACTGACTATATCTTAGTTGTAGCAATGGAATTTTTTGCACAATCTCCTGCCACCATTTTGCCATTTTCGTGGATATTATTTTTTTAATTGCTAGAGTTTCTGTCTTTTATGTTTTCTTAGGTTCCACAAACTTCTAATTTACCCTTGCCAACCTTTCCTTTACCCCTTTGATACTTGCTTTTGCTGATTATGGAACTTCTCCTGATGGGGTAGGTGCGAGCAACTGTGGCGGAGCTTAAGAATGCTGTCCGTTTGTTCAGCCTGCTGTCTTCAGCCTCTAATCTTCATTTTCATGGATTCGACGAGACGAAAATTGGAACTCATGTTGGATATTGCCAGCACTTGCTTGATGCAGCAAAAGTTCATTGTGAGCTTGCTGAGCGAGAGGAGCAAAAAAATCAGGAAAGGCTAAAAGTTATGCAACAGATGGAGTTGGCTGATGAATCCCGGAGGAAGGCAGAAGAGCAAAGAAAGTTTCAGGTCATTACTGTGCATTTCTTCACGTAAATATAATTTTTTTTGTTTTACATTTGCTCATACCATTCAAAACAGTTGGAGAAAAGGAAGCAAGAGGATGAACTGAAGCAAGTTATGCAACAAGAGAAGCATTTAGAGCGTATCAAGGTATCATTATTGTGTCAATTTGGTGTGCGTTGTTAATTTATGTTATTAGTTTCTGAAGCTTTCTTGAAAATTGTTTCTTTTCTTGCTCAAGCATTTTCACACTCACACCAACACATTTTCTGCCCTTGCAAATTTTGTAGTGTAAAAGGATAGAAAATTTTCTTGGCGAATTTCGTATATTTTTCAGGGAATGGTATTCTTTTCCCTGAGATGCCACTGCAATAAATTGGAAAATATTTTGGTCAAGAGTTGAATTTGGCAGCAATTCACGATGTTAACTGGAATATGCGAGGAATGTAGTACCTGAATATTAGGATTTATTCATTTTTCCAAGAATCTTATTTTTCTGAAGAAATCCTTTCCTCCTTTGCGCGCTGCTACATTATTTTTCCTGGATACAATCTGGATAGATAAATTGGTTAGGAACAAAAATTGCATAAAAATATCATTTATTTGATTGCTCTAAGTTCATGCATTGTATTATTTATTAACATCTCCTTTTGGTCAATTTTTGAATGAGATCTTGCTGAAAGGAGAGTAATTTGCCTGTTTGTGTTTTAGTCACGTGAAGTGATAGTCACCCTATTCTAGTCTAGTATGCAAGTTGAAAATTATATGGTTATAATGACTCTGAGACTTGTTCCAGACAATGATAACTGGTTTTTAATTTTTAAACATCGGTTGTCCTTTTCTCGCTGAAGATTTTACATTTATATAGATTTTCCCTTGTTTCTTTTTTCCACATCTGTCCACATCTTCCGCGTGCTTTCAGAACTTGTATTTATTTTTAGGAACAATGGAAGAGTAGCATTTCTACTTCGAAGCGCAAGGATAGGTCCCAAACTGAAGAGGAGGAGAGTGGGCATGGTGAGAAAAGGAGGAGAAAAGGTGGAAAGCGCAAGAAGAAGGAGAAGACGTCACATTATGAATCAGAAGTAGAAGCTGACATGGAGAATCAGGAAGACGTGGAATATGAAGATGCCAATACGAATTACAGAGAGGCACCCGATGATCAAGTAGAAAACAATCCTCAAGATCTTCTTGCAGCAGCTGGCCTTGAAGATTCTGATGCTGAGGATGATACTGTAATCTCTCTCTCTCTCTCCCCCCAACCCAGTCCCCATTCCCCACTCTCTCTTAATGGGGCTGATCTGTTACTAGGTGCTTGTTTTGTAAAAAATATTGCTTGTCCCTTAGATGCCATAAAGGCAATCTTAATATAATTTGGCATTGTTGAGGCATCTTATGTATAGACTCAATTTGTCATTCCAACTATGTAATATTCTGTACATCATCAATCATTTGTGCTCTCTCTATAAGCAACCATCTGTTTTCAATTTCAGAGTTTCATTTTCTTTGTTATTTACTTGTACATGAACTGACCTTCTAAATCCTGTTCTCTGCTTGTTGAAGGCTGCACCTCCCTCAAATGCGATTCGAGGGAGACGAGCTTGGTCGGAGTCGGATGAAGACGAGCCATTGCAGAGGCATTCGGAGCCTGACCATGTCATGGATATGCAGGAAAGTGATGCAGAAGGTGCCTCTGATGACTAAGAATGAAATCAGGACAATTAAGCTTACTTTCTGTGCGCTTTCTATGTTGACAAAAGTGTAAACTCAGTGAATGGTATGAACTTGTAGAAAACTTGCAGGTTTTTAATGCTGTTAAAAAGAATTTTTTAGTTCATCTATTGGGGTATGGTTCACATTGTGATGGGGACGCTGGTTTAGGCTGATTTTACTCTACAACTTGTTTCTAAAAACTAGTGAACTGTTTTTTGAACTCACATTTTCTTTGCAATAGTTATAAAGCAGGGGAAAACATTCCCTGATATGGCAGAAATCAGAAATGTCCTGATTGGAAGGTATTATCACAAATTTGAACAAAATGCAACCTCTTCACACTTCTGGACCGATGGGATAGCAGCTTCCGCTGCAGCGTGGAGGGCAGCATCTTTGGCGTGCTTTGCAGCTTGCTCATCAACTAACCGTTCACTAGCAGATGCCAATTTGTGCACGGAGTTGGACCTTTACAGCGACACCGTTCACTTCTACGCTTGGTGCCATAACTGTGCCCGTATCTCCAGATTCCCTCTTTCACCGCTACTAGTCGTATGCCTGTACAATGTACGAGCTTTGATATTTTGAAGGTAATGTTAGTGTATCAAATATTAATGGAAAGCTAAATTATTGGGAAAGTTCATTAAGATTTTATCTAAGATAATAATGCACGGTCATGGAACATTTAATCCATATAGATGTCAATGCTTTTCCATTACAGTCCTTATATATAAGTCAGATTATTTATTAAAGACCACATGAATAAAAAGGAAAAACTTCAACATTTGAAAAAGGAAGCATATAATCATAATACTCTTCAAATTTATCTTCTCTGTCTACAATAAAGAAAGCGCAAAATCCCTCTAATGGAAGAAATAACACAATGTCAGTCAAAATTGTAAAACCCAATCATCAAATGCAATTCTTCATGCTAAAGCATTTAATCAAAATTCAGTTTACAAGTAGCATAAATAAACAATAGATGACATGTAATAATCATATAGCTGAATGTACAAATGAATGTGCGAACAAGGAGAGAAAGGAGCAGCTCTATCTTGGAACTATGGGTCCCTACTAGCCTGTTACATCAAATACTAAAATTAGTTTAAAACAAACAGCTAAAAATAATAAGAAAAACAATTTTTTTTTTTTTTTCCCTTGGAACAAGACGAGGAAATAAATTTTTTTTTTTACCACTTTATCTGGTACCGACCGTTAAAAATGTCCATCCCAATTGAGTCAACATCTGCTAAAAAAAACTTCCTGCCCCCTTAGTAGTTAGTTCCACCGCTAAGAATATTACGTCTCACCAAATATATACACAACATCAAACATACAAAGTAGATTCTTTAAATTCTGCCAAAGAACAAAGATTAAGCATTAATGGCTAGCTAATCATTATATTCTTGGAACAAAGATTTTGTGTGTTCCGTTCATTGTCAAGTTTTCGAAAATTCGATGAAAAGGTTAGTTGTTACAATGTTCGATAAGATGAAACAAGAATTAAAATTATTTGTCCTAAAATATAGAGGTAGTATTTCTTTAATCTTTGATGCATGTGATATGCTGGTAGTAATTTATGTATATTTGACAGTATTATATTTTTTAGATGATATTTTGACTAGTGAAAAATTATTTATTGTTACACGTTAAAACACATGAACCTACTCCTCGCATTGCACAAATTATTGCACATTCTTTACATGATATTAATTTTATTAATAAAATATTTTATTGTACAAGCATGGTCAACAATTTTTTTTTTTTAACAGCATCTGTAGGAATTAGTATTTTCTTTTGTACAAAATTGTGTACAAAATGGTTGACAAAAATAGTCACATGGCGCCCCACTATTGGCGGGGCACCTGCGGCAGAAGGTGGCCTGCTAATAGGGGGCGCCATGTGGCTATTTTGTCAACCATTTTGTACACAATTTTGTTCCTGTAGCATGACCCATTTTCTTTTCATTTTGGTAAATTGTTTGGACAAATTATTATGTCAACTGTTTATAGTTAATTATATAATCTGGTGCTGATGTACGAGAAGGTATTTAGGTAAATTAGAGTGCAAAATCGGAATGTGGAGGTATAAACATCGCTTTCCTGTAATTTTCCTCATATTCTCTAATTTTCACATAAATTTCGAACGAAATTATAATAACTATGATAATTACTTTTTGTTATTAATTTCAAAATGATGATGTTCGTTAGATATATTTTTATCTTCTCTAAAATTTGAATCTCGTTTACATAATATTATCAATATCTGATAATTTCCTATTTAGTCCTGAATTTGTTAACAGAACCGCGACTTTATCAATACTTACATGGAAGAAATATGTCAAATTGAGATGCATCTCGTGACATGTGCAATATTACAACTCGAATAGGAGCACATGGGTGTATTTGTCAATTGCTTCAAAAAGATAAAATGACCTTCCATTTTCTTTTCAAATTTGTAATGGAAGACGGGTAAGGTAGAATTGTAATATGTATAATTTTTTAAAGATATTATATTGTATTTATTTCATTTATTTATTTTTAAAAAGTTTGTACACGAAATATTCATTTTTGTACAGCTTTAATTCCGTTTAGGTATTGTAGTCGATCATAAGCCCAAATGAAGAAGGAATATTTTTACAAATATATAATTTCATTCATTAACAAATTCCTTACATATTCATTATACTTCGAGGAAGCAAAAGTGCAATTTCATTTAAAAAAAAAAAAAAAAACTAATTTGACGAGTCGTGAGTGGCTCGCGACGGAACAATTCACCTCATCCCATTTAACACCCGTAAATGGAATATAACTCTTCTACTCGCAAATTTGGATCAAACCGAGTAGTTATTATTAGTAGTGGACAATCTACATCTACATTATAATATATTTTTGGATAATTAGCATAAAACGTTCTTACCTTTTCAATGTTATTGTGCAAAGTTCATGCATTTCATTTTTTTTTTTGGCATTTACACCCTTAGTTTCACATTTCATTGCGAAAATCATCATTTTCATCTATTTTCTCATTTAAAAGCTGTAAGTTGATGAATATACACTCATATTAAAAAAAATAAAATAAAAATAAAGAGTAAATTGCAACTATACTCCCAATTTTTTGAAAAGTATAAATAAATTCCAAAGAAATAATTAAAAATCAAAACTAAAAAGTAAAGAAATAACTTCATCTTCTTCCCCCCACCCCACCCGTTATTTTGGAGACTTCACGGAGCTGCCGACCTCCATCTCACCAACCACTACCCAACCACCACCTAAAGCGCCGGAGTTCTCGCTACAAACAACAGCCATCAACCCCCAAGCACTTTTCCATAAACTAATTGAACAAACAACAGATTTATATGGCCAAAATCGACCAAAAATGCGGCTAGATAAATGAGATGGAGACTTAATATTGTAGTAAAGAATTTCACCATTGGCATAAAGCTTTTTTTCCCATCTACATCTCTCTGTTTAGATGTTTAATAGAGAGGACACTAAATATTTTAGCCATCAAAACGCCCTACGTTAACATAGGCCTCTATGTAAGGATGGGGCTTTTGCATAATACAAAACACTCCAGAAACGAGTTTTTGGTACAGATTTCTCAAATGGGTTCTTTGGTTTTCTCTTAGCAGAATAAACATCTGTCCATAGGTCCTTCGATTATTCATGATCGAATTTATATAACATTTTGGGTGCGTGTTATATGTGTGAAGGAGAATGTTAGATTTTTTTGATATAATTGACAATTATGTGAACAAAAGGGACTTAGATTTATATGTTGTAAAAGTTAAAGAGTAAGTTGCAAATAATAGAATTGAGTTGTATTAGGTTTAGGGTTCGAGAATAAAAAAGACGGAAAAACGGCACTGCAATTTCTCTAGACTATCGCCATGAGTTGTCTCGAACGACATAAATAATAACATTGTTGCTAGCCTGTTTCTAGGGTTTCGCTCGAACGACACACCATTGCTAGCCTGTTGCCCAGCTTTCGCTCGAGCGACAGGGTTTCTCGAAAAACTTTAGTTCGCATTTTTAAGGCTTTTGTCCGACCCATTCAACCCCAAAACCTAAACTATAAATTCCAAATACATCTGAACGATTTTCACAAGGTTAACCATTGAAGAAAACTCATATTGTTTATCATTCTCTTGTTCCAATTCATCTATAAGTTTTCAACCTTCAAAGTGTGAATTGTTCTTGGCATTAAAACATCAAAACCACTTAATCCAAATACCAAATTCCCAATTCCTATGTATCTGTCAAAGTGCTGAAAACCAAGGGATGGTGACCGAAGTCCCACTTGTTGGAAAATGCGGAGTTCTTCGTTAATCTACATGAGATAGACGAATTCATAGAGCCAGGAGTTGCTGCAGGAGCACACAATTCAGGTAGGCTTTGAAAACTGCAGTTGAGAGTTGGTGCAGAAGCACGCAATCTAAGAGAGATGTGGAAATTGCAGTTAAAAGGTCAGAAAGTACTAGTGGTAGTCGTGTCTGACGGACTGTAAGTTCAAAATTCGTTTATAGTGGATTTTTGGCGGCAAAGTGCCCAAAGTCTTTACCTAGTTGGGATTTCTCCGTAATCATTTCTTGTGTTTGTTTATTGCTTTTATAACTGCGGTATTTAAATATAGGAAAAATTGGATTATTTGTTTAACCATCTAGATATAATTAATAGTGACTTATTGCTAATTAATTATAAGTTTTTATTCCGCATAATCACTTATTCACCCTACTCTACATGTATTTTGGGTCGAACCTTATTATTTCATCAGAGTCTGATTTCGTTTCCCGACCTTTGAAATTATTCTAGATAAGTTAGTCATTGTCCGTGCATCTGTTTTTCGATGGAAGCTACTATGCTTATTTGAAAGTTTGAATGAGAGCTTTGCTTAAAGCATTAGATGAGCGTATTTGGATAAGCATTCAATTTGGGTGGACTGCACCTTTAATCACTGTTGTTGGTGTAGCTACACCTACTGATATTTCACTCTGGACTAAAGATGA
>CAIGRL010251673.1:0-18015 GCA_903798325.1 Fraxinus xanthoxyloides
CTCACCTGTAGAGACCTTTCAAGCCTTCACGCTTTGCTATTTCTTTGAGCATGTTGTATACACCATCATATTTGTTGACAGATCCTGGAATCTGCATGAAAACGTTTTTGTTGGAGTTTTGCAATCTAAATAATGCTAAGAATGTTTGATAAGTTTTTATCAATAGTTTCAATTATAAATAGATCAAAATAAGTAGCGGATATGTGAGTAGTACATGTGGGTCCTCAAAATGTGTGGATGAAAAGTGACTCGAGTGTTTATAAACGGCATATAAACATGAGCCAAACAGTTATGCATCAAACCCACAAAATTGAAGACAAGAAGCCGAAATTAGCAAGACAGTAAATAACTAACCTGAGTTTGATATCTCGTTTTGACAACATCAAATGGAGTCGTAAATAATGCAGCTGTAGATGCAGCCAGTCCTCCACAAACTAGCTGCAAGAACAGGAAGCAATGTCAAAAAGAGATGCATGGTGAATTGGCTTATTCAGCATCGTAGAAAACAAACCGTGACTAATGTATTAGGTTGAACATTTGATTGATCTGATGGCAACATCGATTGCTTCAGTCTTTCATATGTATAGAACTGCAATTGAAATAAGTAAATCCAACAAATTAAAAATGAGAAATTTCTGGTGGAAGCCGTCTGTCAAAAATTAAGCTTAAAGATTGAATCAAATAATCAATAATACTTCCAGAAGACAAACAAAAATCAACTCCGGAACTACAACTCTATACAATTGAGCTAATGTATGCTATCCCCAGGATTACCAGAAAAAAAAAAAGATCAAATAACCTGAAAAACTGATATAAAATGACCAATAACCAGACATCAAATTATATCTTCCCCTGAACATATCACGCCAATTTATGTTATCCCAAGTTACCTTGATGACAGAGTGTGGAATGTTTCTGCAGAGTACAGCTCCCCATCCAGCATACAATGAAGACAAACCACCTTTCTGAATAATCTCTATCAAGGCATTCCTACAGAAGGCATAATTTAAGTATTTAACCAAGCTAAGTACCAATCCCAGAGCTAAAGTTAGTCCACCTAAACGTAAACATTAAATGAAACTTTAGAAACTGACAGACATGAATAAATTGAATTGAAATTATGCAAAAAAAGCAACCAGTTCAGCCACTCAATTCTGTGAAAAAGTAAAAAATAAATAAAAAGCACTAATGAAAACAGAAAGCAAAGCCGCCAAATCTATTATGGATAATTATATTATGTACTTCTCTTAGGCTTTGCTATCCATTTAAGTTTTTCATAGATAGTTTTGTTTAATATCTCTAATTCCTTGGTAATAAAAGAAAAATGTTGATCGACAACCATAACAAAACAATAACAGCTCCGCCAAATAAGCTTCTTTCTAGACTCTGCAGAAACCTGAGTTTTTGATTAATAGTCAGGCTTGATCGAGCTTGATGCATTTATGAGGGGCACCCATCAACCGGGTCAAAAAATTGTAATGTTTTCCTACCTTCTATTTCATATTTTATAACTTGACATGAAGTCACTACATATTGTAGAGCATTCAAAAATTCAGAAATCAATACGACAATGTATCAGGGTCTGAAGTTATACCAGCAGTTCCTGTAGTGTGAACCAACTTGCATCTGCTGCTTTATTCGCTCGCTTGGAGTGAAAATGAATGATGTAGCAATACTTGCACAACCCCCAGCTACGCAGTGAGCCAAAGACTGATATTCCTGCAAAAAGAAATATGAATGTTAATAACACGACTACATTACAATAACAAATAGTAAGTCAATAACAATTGACATTTCCAATACTGCTTTGGTTTAATTGTCTTTCTTCCAAAATAAAGAAAGAATTTTTCACCTTGGGGAAAAAGGGAACCAAAGTACTTTTTACTGATTCGTATGTAAAAGTGTAGATAGCAGAAATTGGCGCTGAAGAAGCAATATTGCTGGAAATACCACGATAAAGTCCCATTATACCTGATAATGAACTTCAAATTAGTCATACTTTCAATTGCTGAAAATAATAGCATTCTGTTAGTTTTGAATTGGAGAGAAATCATTGAATTCCAAAAAGTCACCAGCAAACTAGCAAAAAGATGCACCTCTTTCGGAAATAATAGATCTGCCTATGCGGTAAAGGGGTTTCTGATCTATGCGGCACGACTGAAGAATGGTCTTAACAGTGTCCACTGGATGTAGACAAAGGCTGACAAATATCCCAGCCATTGCTCCTGCAAAAGCATGCTCTTGCTTGGCAAGTGCATAATGAGGTTTTCCCTTTGTCCACAAACAAAGTTCCACATCAGAAGAGTCCCCTTTGATAGAATTTATCTCTTGATTGTTTAGATGCTCACATCGGCAGTTGGTTTCCTTGGCACTTTCTTCACAAGCATGACTACCTGACTTTGGGAAGTCTGCATCAATTCTCAAAGCAGGGGTCCTACAATCATTAGCTTCAACCTCTTGGGGACTGGTAGCAATTTCTAAGCATGAAGAGAATTTAGATGCATTCAAGTCAAACTGGCCATCTACACTTAATAACGAACCTACGGCTGCTGTTGCTTCAGCATTACAATCAGAATTCAGAAAGACCAAACTATTTGCACCAGTTGCGTTAGTAGGCCTGCAGCCACTGGGTGGACTACTTGTAGAGTTGCCAACATAACAGTCACTTGACCCCGTGTACTTGATCCTCACAGAATTTACCACCTCCGGTGGTTTTGCAAGAGCTATTTCACTCATCCATCCATATATGCTACACAAATTATGCGCTATTCCTATACCTGAAAGTTGTTTCTCTTTACAAGACTCGTGAGTTGTGGTATACCTACCATGAAGAATGCTCAATAGATAACTTTCAGAATTAGGTTGAAAGCAAGAAATCTTCTGGATCACACTAAAACATTCAAGATTTGTTGACACAACTGGTGCAGAATCTGTTTTACTTGTCACATTGACAGCAAAATATTGATCAGCAGAAGCAGATGTACAGAAAGCTACTTCATTGCTAGAACAGTGAGTTTTGTCACCTCCCTGACAGTCATCAGCTTTGTATCTGGAACTAGTTTTTGGAAGAAGAACAGACAGGGGCTGACTTACACGATCCCATATATAACTTGCTGTAGAAATTAGCTCAGCCGTGCTCAATATCTCGGAAGATTTGATCTCAGAATTTTTAGGGGTACACTTATCACTTTCCGATGGAGTGATAGGATTAGCTACATGATCAAAATCAGAAAGCTCAAAGGATGCCACCTTGAGTGGATTATGCCTGTATCTGATTGAAGGCTTATCATTTCTTTTCAATCGACTACTCCCTGCCATTTTTTCTTGACGTTGTCGTTGTATATACTCGTTGAAAAGAAAATTGTCAATAGAGAGAGGCAACTGCACCAAGAACCCAGTAGATTGAATTGGTAAATTGCAGATACAGTATTTAGTTATAAAATCATATAAACGAAACAAACCATTCAGCTCTCCACAAGCCAGAAAAAGTTAAAGCTAGGCTTATTTGTTCATCGAGTAGAGCTAGAGTGAGCTTATTCTGACTAAACTGGATCAAACTTGATCAACTAGATTATTAACACGTCATCTAACACTTTCTAGTCCATCTGGTCTAGTTGGAAAAGTTTTAAGAGATTAAAAAATGAATTGAAGTTGATCCCCCCTTCAAGTCCAGACGCCTCAAGCTTATCAGTGAACTACACCACCATTCACATTTGAAATTTTACATTTTCATGCATTTAAATAAAATTGAGCAATAATTGAGGAAGATCGTCTTATTCATATAAATGAATTCAACTAGATGTTTTCAGATTTGTTGTAGTCCAGGTACATATCAATAAGAGAAAAAATGACAGCTGAATCATGCCATAACTCATAACACTCAAGTTTTCATTATCAACACGTCTAACTAAGCTTAAAAAGTTTACTTGTATGAAACAGTAGGTATCAGTAAATATTAATGTCTTTTAAAGCATGCTATAGCTACCATATCTACAAACAAAAAGTACAAGTAAAAAATTGAGCAAATCAGTAAATAAATAATCAATACAAAACAAGAAACAAAAGTCTCATCACCCGTTAAATAGCCTCTCTCGCACAATTAAAATCCAGTTCTACATGGTTCTGTGGAAACAATCAACTAGTAAACAACGCATTGCCCCTGAAATATAGAATAGAAATTCAGAGTAGTAAAACACATGAAACGAAAACGCACATAACAATCAGTAACTAAAAATTCCAGAAGGACGATACCCAAAATTAATCAGGGTACTAATTTAACAGCATAAAATAATTGCTTGAAACCTGAAAAAAAAAATCTCAAAATCTCTCAACAAGTCGGATTCATTTCAGCTGAAACCGATGTCACCAAGATTTTCTGGTTCATGAAAAAATTGAAAAAGGTTTACTTTAGGGTAAGATTTAACTAAAATCTGGCGGATTTTTAAAATTTTCTCGCAACGTGTAAATGTGTAATGTACGTTTGACTAAAAAGGTTTTTAATTTATTTGTGAATAAAAAAAGTACAATTTTTTTGTTGGAGAAAGTTAAAAATAATTGAGCTCCAATTTTTTTTTCCAAAATGCATTTGAAATAATATTTTGATAAGGATTTTGCTGATTGTCCCTTTGCCATTACCAGTTAGTTCACACGATTACGTGGAAAGGCAGCCTTTTAAAAAAAAAAAAAAAGGAAACATTAAAAAAAAAAGGAACTGAAAATGGCTGGGCCAGGTCAGATCACAAAATTGAAATTGAAATTGGTATATGAATGGAACGAATGGAAGCCCGCGAGTCCGACCGCACCAAATATTGAAACTTACCGCCAAGAATTTGCTGGTTGTCGGCCGAGCAGGTAGCAGTTGCCGTTGAAAGAAGCAGTCGTTGGCCAAGAAGCAGTTTCCCTTTATCGAGTAGATGGAGGAAAAAGGTATTCTTGTTACCCGATTGTTTTGTGAAACTAAAATTAGGGGAAAGCTATGTGAAACTAAAATTAGGGAAAAGCTTAAATGTGTAACCCATTCTTCATACTTTTCTAGTTTAAATGTGTAACCTATTTTTCATACTTTTATAGTTTTGTGAAACTAAAGTAGTTGAATTAGGGGAAAACTTGTGAAACTGAAAAAGTTGAATTAGAGGAAAACTGAAATGTTCAACCCATTTTTCATACATTTTTTCTTCTGTGAAACTGAAATAGTTGAATTAGGGGAAAGAGACAACATGTTGAGCTGATCATTTAAGCTTGAAATTGTTTTTCCTCGTTTACTGAAGGTGAGTAAATTAACCTTGGAATTCGTTTATATACTGCAGGGAAGGAAAATTCGGAGGAGGTGGATGATGTAGTTCTATTAGAGGCTAAAAACGACAACATTTTGGACAACACGAACGTTGTGGAGGATGGAATTGTAGGAGTAGACGGTGTGATTGTACCCGAGGTGGGTATGAAGTTCAACGATGAAAAGGAAATATATAATTTGTACAAAAGATATGCGTACGATGTAGGATTTCCGGTTAGAAAAAGAAATTCGCAAAAGGATGATGATGGAATTGTAAGATATGTTGTGTTTACATGTAGCCGAGAAGGTGGAAGGACTCGTAGTACGAGCGGTTCTTTAAAGCCGCAAGCTACCATTCAGACAGGCTGCAAAGCTAGGATCACTGCTTCTGCAGATGCATGTGGAATCTGAAAAATTAACACAGTCAATCTCATTCACACTCATAAAACAAGTCCTTCGAAGTCCAGATTGTATCGTTGCAACCGAGAATTGAGTGCCCATGTTAAACGACGGCTTGAAGTAAACGATATGGCAGGGATTCCGTTGCACAAAAGTTATAACTCTGCAGTCGTAGAGGCAGGGGGTATGAGAATATGAGTTGCGTGGAAAAAGATTGCCGAAATTATGTCAAACAAGTCAGGCGGTTAAGACTTGGAGAAGGAGATGCTGCAGCAATACAATCCTATTTTTCGAACATGCAAGCAAGATGCTCAGGTTTTTACTTTAGTATGGATCTAGACAAAGAGTTGAGGTTGAAAAATATTTTTTGGGCAGACAATAGGAGTAGGCAAGCATATANTTGATACGACGTACCTAACTAATAAGTACGACATGCCGTTTGCTCCTTTTGTTGGAGTTAATCATCATGGACAATCAATACTCCTTGGCTGTGGGTTGGTCTCGAATGAAAATACTGAAACATTTATATGGCTTTTCAAGACTTGGCTTGAGTGTATGCATGGCAAACCTCCTATTGGAATTATTACTGATCAAGATAAGGCTATGCAGAATGCAATTCAGATTGTGTTCCCAAACACGAAACACATATGGTGCTTATGGCATATATTAAAGAAATTGCCTAGAAGTTTGGTTACCACGTCGATAAAGGCGATATATTTTCTGCTATACACATACTTGTATATGATTCTCAAATTGTTGGCGAATTTGAAGAAGGTTGGAGAGCGATGTTGGACAGATATTCTTTGCATGATAATGAATGGTTGTCGGGATTGTATGCCAACAGATGGCGTTGGGTACCATGGTTTTTAAAAAGCAGCTTCTGGGCGGGTATGTCAACTACCCAGCGAAGTGAGAGTATGAATGCATTCTTTGATGGATATGTTCACTCGAAGACGTCACTGAAACAATTTGTTGAACAATACGAGAGAGCATTGCGGAATAAGGTAGAGAAGGAGTTTCAAGCAGATTTTAAATCATACTCACAAATGGTACCATCTGCAACGAAGTACGAGCTGGAGAAGCAGTTTCAACAAGTTTATACCATTTCAAAATTCCGGGAAGTTCAGGATGAATTCATTGGAAAGGTTTGCTGCGACCTTATATCTTCGTCGGAGGGGTTTTCGGGGACAACTTATGAGGTATTAGAGGATGTTATACTTGAAAATCGAGTTAAGAAAATGAAGTTTTCCGTGACATTTCAAAGGCAGAGATGCGAGTATGTTTGCAGTTGCCACTTGTTTGAGTTTCGCGGTATAATTTGTAGGCACGCGATCGCTGTACTTATCCGTAACAACGTCACTGCACTGCCGGACACATATGTGTTACGGAGATGGAGAAGGGATGTTAGTAGAGCCCACACAAAGGTCACAGTAAATTATGATGGTTTTAGTAGCACACTTGCACAGTTGAGATATGATAAAATGTGTCAATCATTTGCTTCACTTGCGGACATGGCAATAGGGAACGATGAGCAAACCCGTGACGTACTAGATTGGATAGAAACAAAAAAGAAATCATTTCAGAAGACACGATCGAGTTGCGGAAGTAATGAGGTGTCCGAACATGTATTCCAATTATCGTCAAATGGTGGAGCGTCACAACATAACGGCAATGCAGGGATACAGGACCCAAAATGCTCGAAGAGGAAAGGCGCGCCAAAAAAACTTTAAACCAAAAGCCCTTTTGGAAACAGCATCTATTAGAGCTAAGGTATTACGTGGTACAATTAGCGGGATATGTTTTTCTTTAAAAAAAATTATGGTGCGGATGAGTAGTAATTATCTATTGATTATGCATTCACAGCCGACTTCGAGTACGCAAAGGGGACGAAAGATATGTCCAAGTAAACTGGGAGGTGTTCCGCCGATCATTCATGCACATGATCAAGGTAAGTGTCAATGATTTTGGAATCTTGATTAAGTCATTCTCTGGTTTCCTTAATACTCTTATTATTTTACTGTAGGGAATGCAATGTCTTACTATTATTCAGTTGTACCTCACCAAGGTGGCATAGGAGATGTTATGCCGACCGTTCATGCACAGGATCAAGGTAGGTGTTAATCATTCTGGAATCTTGTTGACCTCATTCTGTCGTTTCCTTAAATAACCTTATTATGTTACAGTAAGGAATGCAGTGTCCTATTATTATCCAGTCGTAGCTCACCAAGGTGGCATGGTAGTTAATCAAGGTATGTGTTAATCATTTTAGAATTTCGTTGTCTTCATACTATATTTTCATTAATACTCTTATTATCACTACTTTAGGAAATGTAATGCCGTCCTATCATCCACCTATACCTCATTATCACATGTGACAATGGAGGTAGGAGCATCACTTAGGGAATGGAAGGATCTTGTGTACTTCTTGTTCAACAATTGAAAAATGTAGTTCATTCAGGATTTGGTTGTTTACTTCGATGGTGGCAATGTTGTATCCGTTGAACTAGTGTATTTTCATGTGTTTTTATATAACATTCATTGTTTACTGTGACCTTGGCAATCTATTTTGTGTTTTTAAATAAAAGATCCAGATTTATTTTTATTATAATACTTGATTCTGAATGGTCAGTTTTCTTGCCATAAACTTTGATGGTTTACTTGCCATAAATAGTAGTAGAGATGGATTTATCTCCCAGTTTAAGGGTGAGCATTTACAGTTAAAAGTATCTAAAATATTCATCATTTAGATCCACAAAGAAGTTTGGATAACAATTGAAATACACAATCTGCCAAGTCTCAAATTGTATTAACTTGCAAAGAAGTAACCTTCATACAACTCCTTAAGTTCTAGACATCCTTACCCTGCACTACAGATATTACATAATGTTATGGCTACAAACAATCTCGGCCTACACTACATTCTCCTACATTTCAGTCACCCAATCACCACACATTCAAGTAAGTCAACACCAGTTACTCATTCTCCATACAATACATTAACCCAACTATTTACTCATTCTTCATACCAACATCATCAGCCTACACTACATTCACCCAACTGAACACCAACTACACATACTACAAGAACAAGACTCCTAGCAAAACACATACTACACATCACAAATCATGCTGGTCCCTTCCCTTTCTTATCCACTTCCGCACTTTCGTTGGCATTGCGTATTCTCACGGTCAATTGAATCTCAATGATTTTGTCTTCTGTTATGCGACACTGAGTATGGAACATGCGAGACAAGTGTTCAGCTTCTTCGACCATCGCATGATTATTTGAATTCCCTAGACTGCTACTTGATCCCCCGCTCGACTCCCTGCCGCTTGATTCCCCAATTTCGACCCATTCCCAATATTTGCAGTTAGCACTACAGCAGTTGAAAAGTTTTCCCTTGTTCTTCGAGTCCTTCTCGACCTCAAAGCACTTCACGAAGCCTACTTTACACCACGGGCACTGCCGTTTTTTCAAGCAATCCACAAAGAAGTGACCTTTTTCACGACAACTGTTGCATACACCGGAGTTCTTCCCTGACATACTTCAAATGAAAAAAACGAGATATCAACTACATTAACCAACAACCACAAACCACTGTACAATCTTCAATTCAAAGCCAACAAGTATAAACGATACTTATAAAAAATAAAGTAATATATACATGTAGCTTGAATCATATTTAGCACAAATTTAGCTATTGTACTTTTCTACAAAAGTTAAATCGAGGAAAAAACGAAATTTTCACACAATTGTGCTTACATAACTTTTGGGGGAACGGACGGGCTATGTTCACCGGCTTCTTAATCTTCACGAGACGGAGGAGTGATGGACTTCGACCGACGATTTCACGAATTAATGTTTTTTTGCGATTTGGGGGAAACGACCGCGCTCGGCCATAGCTTTCGATTTCTACAAATTGGAGGAAACGACAAAGATTGTTGCTTACAATCGAGTTTCCACCTGCTTAGTTTCCATCTGTCTCTTCCTCTGATCAAGATGAATCGTGGGTTGGCTTCGATTTCGCTAGAAATTTTGCGTCCAAGGGTTTCGCCAGTTTCGCATCTCCAGAATTCTCTGAATCGTGGGTTGGCTTCGATTTCGCAAGAAATTTGGGCCGGTTGAATGAAGCAGAATGGTTTGTTTTTAATTGGGCCGGTTCAATTTCAAATTTAAAATTTCTGCCACGTAAACGTGTAAATTACCGGGTAAGGCATGGTGTACCCATAGTGCGGTCGTTTTGATAAAGGGTGTGTGGTTCAAAAATAAGAAAAATTTGAGTTTGTGTGTACTAATATTTTATTAAAGAATGTGTAGTTGAAAATAAAAGATAGAAAAATTTATTTTGTAAATAATAGGGAACAAACAAAAACTAATTACTTATTCTACCATCAGAAATTGGTATTTTCATTGGCGTGGGGGGGGTTAAAAGTGTTTTTCGGAGCAAATTAGTTCATTTGGAGTTTTATCAAATTGTCTATTGAGTGGACAAAAAATAAAATAAGATTAAAAAAAAAATTGGGAACAGTTTAACAAACTACTTGACTCTACAGATTTTACTTGTTGTACATTCTTTGACTACAGTTTGATTGACGGTGTTTCAAAATGAATGACTTGGCCTACTTCAATCGAGCAGGAATTGAAATTGAGGTTTAATGTTTGAAATTTAATCAACGTGAATCAGCCCACATTATTTGACTCTTCTCTCACACTTAAACCCACATTTCCCAAAATGGACACCGCGAACCAGAACCAATGAAATCACCTTCCCCAATCTTCTCTCCCGCAAAATCCATCTTCCCCAAAATCGATGCCACGAAATGGACGAGCATAGTCTATGCGTCTTCGTGTTTTTCTCAGTTGACATTATTGTAAACTTTCCCAACTCATTTACTCACATACGTGAAGAAGATGTAAAGAAGCAAAATCGGTTGGAAGCGTCCACCATATTATTTTCGGCTTATCATAAATTTGAAGAGCTCATTTACCCACCGGTGCACATACGTCAAAAAGAGAGTCTAGCTCTAAAGAGTCGATTTATCCCCGAATCGACCGCGCCGAACTAAAAATTCTATGACGCCAAAAGTGAGTGACTTTAATCATGCATCCTCTATAGAGTCTGATATGTTCGTTGAACTAAAAATTCTATGACGTCAAAGGTGAGTAACTTTAATCATGCATTCTCTACAGAGTTTGATATGTTCTCACATTTTGAGCTTGAACTTGCGGTGATTTTTGATTTGTTGTTGCTCATTTGTTGATATATTCTTGCTTGTTATATTCAGCTGCTTATTTAGTTCAGTTTTTGCTTTCATCTGTAAGGGTTATACTTGGTTATAAAGAACCTGTAATATGGAAGAGGTTGAAGGCGTGACAGAGAAGGGTAATTTTCGTATTTTTTTTGAATTCATATTGTACGACTTTAAGGAATCTGATATGTATGAAATGAGGTTGGAAGTGTCATGGGTTGTTGTTTTGCTGAACGTTACATGTTTATATTGTCACGGAAAAAGAACTAGTGATTCCTTTGGATGATGAAGGTTTAGTAGGATCCAGTAACGTGGACATTACGGATCATGTGATCACTTTGGAAGAAGATGTTGTTGGAGGAGATGTTGTGATTGTGTCGGAAGTAGGTATGAAATTCAAGGGTAAGAAAGAATTGTTTGACTTTTACAGAAGATATGCATACAACATAGGTTTTCCTGTTAGAAATAGGAATTACCAAAAAGGGGATGATGGAGTAGTGAATTACTTGACATTAACATGTAGTCGTGAGGGTCAGAGAAATAAAAATACAACATCTTCTTTGAAGCTGCATCCAACAATTCAGACAGGTTGTAAAGCTAGGCTAAGTGCATCTTCAGATATTCATGGAATATAGAAAATTTGCACAGTCTTCCTTAAACACAATCATAAAATCAGTCCGTCAAAATCCAGGTTATACCAGTGCAATCGGGAATTGAATCCTGCAGTTACGAAGGTTTTTATTTAATTTTGCATTTACGGTGAATTGTATATATTTATCATCCATTCGTTCGTTGATTGTCGAATGTTGATGTAGTGTTCTTGTTAGGTAATGCAATACCGTACTACTATCCACATGCAGTGTACCAAGTGGGAACTCCCGTAAGAGTAGTTGACGCAACACATCAAGCTAGCACAGATGATGTTGTTCAGTTGTAGTTTATTTTCAGTCCGTTCGTTAAAATGTTGTCATGTTTCAAGAAATGTATGCACCTTTTATCGGATATTATTCGTCAATTCTAGTTATTGTTTGTATCATGTTTGTTATCATGGATTTAGACAACGAGTCGCGGTTGAGAAATGTTTTTTGTATCATGTTTGTTATTGTTTGCAATCTAATAATTTTATGTTTTGAACTTTCGAGATGCCTATTGGAAATGAATCTTGTAGTTTGGGATACTCAATTTTACGATTCTCTTATTATTAAACTTGCGTTGAGGTGGCCTGATTTATTTATTTAGTTTGGAGGTCGTGATCTTATTTTTGAATGTGATTTGGAGAGAGATGTTTTAGGCAACACTTTAGTAATGGCTCATGTTTTTGTTAAACTTAATCCCCTTATGTTTTGGTTAAACTTAATCTGCAAACCAAGTCTTTACGCTTATGGAAACAGAAATTTAGAGCAATATGTTCAGTTCATAGTATTATGTATCCTCATCCTTTGCTGGACACATGGTTAACACACTCTAGCTTGCTTTAAGTATCTACTACCCCATGATTTTAACTCCGGCAAGGGCCTTTGTACATAAACATACCAAAACATTGTACATAAACATACTCTAATAGCATACCAAGACAAACTATTACAACATATACCAACATGAACTACTTGACTAGAAAGTGAAATGTTACAAACACTAGACTACAACAACTATGGAGCCGATTTAAAACTTGGAGTGTGATAGCTCCGACAAAGGCCTTTGCCTCGTCACATTGATGTATGAAAATCACAGAACGGTTCCCTTCGCGTGCTCGTTATCCTCCATCACTCCTTTTTCCTTTCGCATAGTAATGTTGACGGATATCTCCATGTCCTTTTGCTCAATGATTTAAGCAAAAGTGGTGAACATGCATGATAGATTTTGACAATGTTGTTTACCATTGCATGTACACTTCAAACCACAGGGAGATTCACAGCTTGACTCGACTTCATCTTTCCACATGAAATGGCCGCAATCTCTAGTATAGCAGAGAACAATCGCCCGTTATTTTTGGTATGTTTCTCGACCTCCATACATTTGTCAATGCCCTCGCCACAGTTTGGACATCGTTTTTTATATGGACAATTAGATAAGAAATGCCCGAGCTTCCTGCAACTATAACAAATGCCCCTATTCCTTCCTCCTATATCACCTAACAGAAGAGAAACATTAAATTAAGGAATCAATTATTGAATTTGGGAAAAACTGACTCTGCTGAATCTCATAGATAAATCAATCCCGCTTGGGTCCTAGCCTAAAACTTGGTCATGTTCTTTGTTTGCAACTCATTGACAAACAACATATTCAAAATTATTTTAAGTTTAAAACTGAAGCACAACAAGCAATATTTTCTATTGAAATGGCTTTAAACAATAGCCACAATTAATATGAGGTTATGTATAATTCCAAAATCTGAAGATTGCACCATTAAAAAACCATAAAAATGAGCCTTAATAGTTCTTTTGGAAGTCCGACATTGTCTAACCAATAGGTATTTCCTTGTATGACTACTTAAACTACTCCAGCCTTGTAACTACAAGAATCTCAACCTGTCAATTTGTAGGACTAAGTAAGAATCTCAAGCCATCACTTATGAGTCACAAATTGGGGACAAATATTGATTTCAATTTAGTTTCTATTTGGCATTGGAGCTTTTTGATTTAAAATTAGAAATGATTTACTTTTTCATAAATGGGGGATTTTGTGATTTTTTATGAATGATAAATTAGTGCATTTACATATATATTGAAAAAATTATTATTATTAGTTAATTAAATATTAATAAACGACTTCGTTATTGTGATAGTTGACTGTCGACGGTCAATGGTCAAACGATCGCTCTAGCTCACCTATATCCCTAGATCCGCCACTGGGTCTGAGCCCAACTGCTGCCATAGGTTTTCATCACTAAAAAGCAAAAAGAGATTACTAAGGTGATCTCACGCCACTTGTTTTGTCTCTACCAACATTGCTTCATATAGACAATGCAACAACGCACATTCAAATGTGTAATCACATTTTTAAATTTCTTTCTCGGCATGGTACTGGGCTAGTTACCAATTTGTAATTGTCACTTTCTAATTCATAGACGTGAAAGTAATGAGTAGAGTCATACTCTTTATTTTCAAGAGGATTTAAAGATCACTGAAGTCCAAGAATAAATCCTTATTGGATTCTTGAGCATTATTTCACTTTTAGGAAGATTAGTAGGCGGTAAAATATCATATGCCATTTGTTAGAAAATGGACGATAGATTTTGCAGCGATTGTATTTCAAACATGCACTGTTATTTTTTCCGTCATTTACAGTGTTAATGGTAGGCAAGCTTGTTGTTGGAATCGGGATTGGTTTTCGAATCATGATTGCACCGGTATACATTGCAGAGATATCACCTACAATATCAAGAGGGTTGTTTACTTCCTTTATCGAGATTTTCGTGAATTTTGGAATTCTTCATAGTTATGTCTCGAATTATGCCTTAAATTGTATAATAATTCTTGATGTAGATTATTCCATCAGTTTTCATTGGTTTTGCACTGTTTGTTATACCTGAATCTCTGAGATGGATGGTAATGTAAAATTGGATTGATGAAGCAATGGTGGTGCTACTGAAAGCCAATGAAAAAGAAAGTGAAGTCAAGGAGAGGTTGGTAGAAATACAACGAGCTGCAAGTTTTGTTAATGTTGGGAAAGAGCTGTATGGCGTGATTTACTAAATCTGTCACCTGGAGTTTGACGAATGCTAATTACAGGTTGTGGAATCTAGATTTTCCAATAAATAACGGGGATTGATGCAACTGTATACCATAGTCCTACGATCTTTAAAGACGTTGGTATCAACGATAAGGCTCATCTTTTGGCAGCAACTGTTGCTGTTGGATTTACCAAAACAATTTTATTTTAATTGCGATATTACATAATGACAAAGTGGGCAGAAAACCACTACTCTATGTGAGCACAATTGGAATGACTGCTTGTCTGGTCACTTAAGGCCTAACTCTTCCCACCCTCGGTGACGGCAAACTCCAGATTGTCATGGGAATTTCGTGTGTGTGTGTGTGTGTGTGGAAATGTAGCTTTCTTCTCGGCAGGTATAAGCCATGTTTATTGGGTTGTATTATTTGAAATTTCTATAGGGAGTAGGGTTACTGATGGCCTGGTTTCTATGTCTTTCCTTTCTGTTTGTCATGCAATTACAGTATGAGGAATGTTTTTCATCTTTGCAAAAAAATTAGCTCTTTATGTTGCTTTTGTATGCAAGGGTGTTCCAAAAACAAAAGATTATACATTAGAGCAAATTGAAATGCTTTTCCAGAACGATAGTGCATGGAAATACGATGAAGTAGAACTTGAACATATGGATCATAAGCATCTAATGCAAAGCTGTGAATTTATAAGTGTTGTGTCCTAAGTTCAATTGATTTTAGACATAAATACATTTAATATATAATTAATGCATTTTATTTATGGCATATCTATTATTTAATTGAATTAATATTCTATTAAGTAAAACAATAGAGTCTGTTGATTCAAGTTTTGGTAATTTGTTAATTAAGAAGAGTTGTAATTGTGAGATACAAATTACATATGATTGAATCTTAAATCATTTGTGGTTGTATGTAATATCGAGATACGGATATCCTTATTATGGTTAGATCATCACGTGTGACATTTCTCATTTTTGAAGCAAGTAGCTGATCTCATAAGTTAAAATATAGTGATATTAAAATGAACACATGGATGTTTTGTTATAGAACAAAGCATTGGAGACCCACTGTAGAGATTTCATATGGATAAATATATGATTGTCAATGGTTAATCTCTAACATTTGAAAATTGAATTGGTCATTTGACTTGAGGTCATCATAGGTCATATATGGAAACAATCATGCTTTAGTGATAATGGATGTTATTCTGCCAAGAGTTGCTAATACAATATCGTTAGGATGTATGTAAAGAATTATATGAAGGTTGTAAATGATCAATTGAGAATTTATCACTCTTAGACAGTAAGAAATTATGATCCACATTTCATTTAGTTAAGTCAATAACGAAATCCTTTGTCGAAATTTTTTTTTGACTTATATCGACTTAATAGTAAGATGAAAGATATGATCGAATATTGAGATTGACATGCTTTATATCTCATAATTGATCGGATAATATTGACGAAGTGATTATAATTTCACCGTAAATGAATAAGTTTTTTTATTATACCACATGACATTTTCTGTTATATGTGTTGCTTGATATATTGTTAGATGTCAATTTGAGACGACGAATGTGAATGAATTAATTTAGGTGAATTAATGATAAATGAAAATTGTGTTTTAATTCATCTTATTTTGATTATATAATAATAATAATTCATGTTGTTAGGTATTGTGATAGAGAACATAACAGGTCACACACAAAAAGATAACTAGAGGAATGAAATGTATTAATTAATTCATTGACAAGTGTTGGACCATTAATTAATTGTGTTACTTATTGGTGGGTCAAAATAATTAATCAGATTAATTAATTAATCAGCCATGCTTAATTAAAAATACTGGACCGAATTGAGTTTAAATGTCAGACCAAACCCACTTGAACTTCTATTAATAAGCTATTATGGTTTGAGAAATAATACAACGCATTGCACTATCTTACTATCATAAGAAATGAGAAATCATAATTCTCTTATTCTTATTTCATGTGTGAATTTTCATTGAAAGTTGGACAATTGGACAACTGTGGATTGCAGATCGTGATTGTTCGTATTCAAGACAAGCAAATGAGTCGACAAAATTTAACAAAAGTATAATTTCTATCCCAGTTTGTTTCTAAACAGAAAGAAAATCCTTGGTGAGGATTGAAATATTGTTTAAATTTCGTTGTCCGTATTAAGTAAATTTCCAATAGTGGAATCAAATCCTACTTTGTGTTTGTTGGAGATTTTTTTGTGTCTTACAACAATAAAAGATTGATTGTTGTTGTTTTTTTCCTAGCCTTAAAGGAATTAATTCTCATCTTTAGAAATTTGTTTTCAAAAGGGAAATAATATTTGGATAAAAGAGTAAGTCGGAAAGGCGATCGGTTGCTGTAGTCGTCGTCGACCGAGCAAGAGAAAGCGTTGCCGTGCACTCATGCAGCGCACGGCAGCGCACATTGGTGTGAGGTGATGCGCAGAAGTGTGTTACAAGACGCGATAGCGCGCTGCGCAGCGACTACCGTCATCGATGTATGGCAGCAACACCGTGCAGAGACAATGGCTGGCTTGGGGACGTTGTTCCTAAAGAGTTTTGGTTTAGGGTTTCAAAACCGATTTGGGAGCGGTGACTTCTTATGCAATTTATGAAATTACGAGCCCCTACTTGTAATTTCTATATAATGGTCAAGATGCGATTTTTTAGAAAGGACCCATTCTAAGATTTTTGAAATTTGAAGTGTCTGTTTATAAATTTTCATGGGGTCAGATTGCAAATTTTCAAAAGAGTTTGATATGAAACTTTTAAAGGGAATAAATTTGATTTTGAAAAGTGTTTGATCTATATTTTGAATTTTGACCAGAATTTTAATTTTGACCCAAATTCACATTTTATTTAAAATTCAAGAGTTTTAAAATTGTCGTTAAAATTGGATTTTAACTTAAATTTAAAACTTTGACCCTAAATTGAATTTATTTTATTTAGAATTTTTATCCAAAATTAAAATATTAATTCAATTGGAACTAAAGTTGAACTCTAATTTGATATTTAAATAAAATTTGATTTTAATTAAATTATCACACCTTAATATATTCTTGGAATTAGAGTTGGACTCTAATTTGGTATTTAATAAACATTTGATTTTAATTAAATAAATTCGTCACAATTTTGGAATTAGAGTTAGACTCTAATTTGATATTTAATTAGAATTTGACTTAATTAAATAATTGTGTCCTATATTTTTGAAATTAGAGTTAGACTCTAATTTAGTATTTAATTGAAATTTGATTTTAATTAAATCAATTGAATAATTTGATTAATTAATTATTCCAATCATTTTGTCGAAATTAGTTTAGACGACCATAATTTCTAGAAACTTGAAACATATTTAAATATAATATTAGATATTATTTATGAATGCATTTA
>CAIGRL010251751.1:0-10055 GCA_903798325.1 Fraxinus xanthoxyloides
CGTGGTCGTGCTTATAAAAGAATTTGTTTTTGTGATCTACTAATTCCTTTTCCACTGAGTTTTGGTACTTTTTGTGATCTACTGATTCCATTTCCATTGAGTTTTGGTTTTTGGTTGGGGCAACAGATATATTTTTCTCAACTTATGATAGACATTCACTACATTACTATCATGAAACACACGTCGAAATTTCAAGCTGTTGACATAAATAATAATTTCGTCACAAAAATAAATAAAACTATAGTGAAGGCTTGTTATGATTTTTTGTAGAATTTGTAAGTGTTATGCCCTAAGTCTAATTAATTTTAGAGATAAATACTTTTTAATATATATAATTGATGCATATTTATGGCAAAATCTATTATTTAATTGAATTAATATTTTAATAAATTAAATAATAGAATCCGTAGATTCAAATTTTGATAATTTGCTAATCACAAAAAGTTGTGATTGTGAGATACAAATTGCATATATATGAAACTTAAATCATCCGTGATCGTAAGTAATAACGAGATACAAATATCGTTATTATGGATAGACAATCACGTGTGCCATTTCTTACTTGTGAAGTAAGTAGTTGACCTCACAAGCTAAGATGTGGTGACACTTAAATGAACACGTGAATATTTTGTTATAGAACAAAACATTAGACACCTATGGGGAGATTCTACATTGATAACCAACTGAATGTCAGTGGTTAATCTCTAACGTTCGTTAGTGGAATTAGTCATTTGACTTGAGATCATCATAATGCCTTATTTGAGGGCAGTCATACTTTGGTGATGTTAAATGTTGCTATGCTAAGGTCATTAATACGACATCATTCGAGTATGTCATGAATAATATGAAAGTTGTGAATGATCAATAGATGATTCCTCACTTTTAAATAAGAGATTATGATCTACATTTCATTCAATTAAACTAATAATGTGTGCATTGATGTAAATTAAGAAGGGGTATTTCAATTTATCGATTTTGATAAGATTAAAATAATAATTCATGTCGTTAGACATCGTGATGGGGAACCTAATGGGTCACATACAAAATTAGAACCAGAAGAATGAGATTCACCAATTAATTAATTAATTAACAAGTGTTGGAGAACTAATTAATTGAGTTGCATGTTAATATGTGTGAATTAATTAATTGGATTAATTAATTTATAGATCAAATTTGATCAATTGGATTAATTAAATATTGGAACATATTAAGTTTAAGAGATGGATTGAGCCCACTTGGACTTTTATTAATAGGCTGCTAGGGTTTGAAAATATACAAAACATTATTATTGTTTTTGCTAGTACAAGAAAAGAGAAGAAAACCATAGTTCTCATTTTTGTTACCTGTGTAGATTTTTATTGGAGGTTGGACAATTGGATAGCCGTAGATTGTAATTCGTGATTGTTTGTGATGGAGAATCAGTAAAACAGTTTGCGGAATTCATCAAAAGTATTATTCTAAATACGGCTTTTATCTAAATATAAAATAAATCCGTGATGGAAATTGAAAAATAATTTATTTTTCACTGTACATGTTAAGTAAATTCCCAATTGAGAAACATATTTGAGTCTTGCACACTCCGCTTTCTTGTAATGAGGTGAAAAAAAGGGGCGAGAACGAGATCTTAACTAATTACCTTGCGAAGAAATTTGAACTTTGCATGAAAATCTTACCTTTAAGGAATGGCAACAAAATTTTGTTTGTAGTCATCTTTTCAAATCATAAGACTTTTGGTTTATAGTCTGTTTGACATGACTTTTAAAAAGATATAAGGAATGTTTGAGATTTAAAAACTTTTTTTGAACTCGTTTGGTTAATTTTATGAGAATGCTTCTAATAGTTATAAAATCTTTTAGAGGATCCAGTCAACGTAGCTTTCTTTAAAATTACTATCGCAGTAGAAAGTGTTCTCAAAAATTAATTTTTAAATAATAATTAATGTAAAAGTTTCTAAAAAAACAAAAGAAAAAAAAAAGAAAAAAATGAAAAGAAAGTCACGCACATCATATTGTGATACTGTTAGGAATTCCCCTGCCAGTAATTCCTCCTTTTTTACTGTAGTCCGAGGTGTCGGGATATAACAAGGTGTAAGGAATTTTCACTGGCCCGTCTCGATTCCTCAAGCCCTGGTCTTTATTCCTCTCTGTTATTTCGTTTTCTATTTTGTCCAGTTTGGTCCTAAATCTGGCAAATGCCTCTTTTTCTTCATCGGAAGGCCACTCGCTAGTGTCTCTTTGTCCAAGGTAAACCTCTTCTGTTGAATGGTTGGAGAGTATCTCTATTATCGACACACCAAGGAGGGTATGGAACCGGGCAGTAATTGTTTTCAAGAAGAACAAATTAGGGTTTTCTTCAAGCTTAGCGTGCTCACGAGTGTCAGGCATGAATCGGCGGGTTACAGTGGGACGATTTGGAAGGAAACCGGCATAAGGATATTGTCCAAAATTGACAGCTGCATGAAGAGCAGAAGCTACCCATATGATTATTGTGCATGACTGAATAAGTTCATCCTTTGTCTGCATTTTAGGCCACCACAGCTTGTCTTTTAAGTCTCCATGGCCTTCTTCACGAAGCTCCTTCCACCATGATTGAAGTTCTGAATCACATTGGATCATGTCATCTGTCTTGTAATAGATAGAGCAATAGTCGGTGACCCAGTCTTTAATTGCTGACCAAATCTCAAGCCCATCAACAGCAAAAGGATAATCCTCTATGAGAATTCTAAGACCATGACGATGGTTCGGGTCTTTAACTGCCACTCCTCTGAATAAGCAAAGTAATTGAAGGTTAGCGAGATTGTGAGAACAATTGACTTTCCTTTTTTCATCAAATTCCCTTTTTAGCTCCAGATTCTAGAAAGATAACTTTGTAAACCCTTCATTTTCTTTGCATTGGATAGATTACGGTATGTGGAAAAATTTCTTTAAATGGGTATGTGTCCTATAAATATATCAAATTCTGTATCCCTCAGCATATTTCTGTGTTAATTACTCATATATTATAAATTCTAACTGATACACATCAAAATCATTTAGAATGGTCGCTATAAAACTTTCTGACTGACCTTTTGAGCAGATCCTCAGGAAGGGCCTGCTCAGTAAAGTTCCAGTTCTTATAGATAAAAGCTGACATTTCCAATGCATATCTTGCTGGAAAGACTGTTCTCTCAAATATTCCGCCTGCATTGATGAGTGCATGCCGAGCTAAGGCATTTATGTTCATTGTATCACGGAAATGGGGTTGCAGTAGCTTGTATATTGGGTGAAGCACACTCAACTGTCTGTTTGTTGCAATCACAAATGGCTCTATTACTGCATGGGTGTTCAACCTGCATATCGAGATTACAAGGTACAGTTTGGTTAAGCTCCTAAAATACTATTAGTTCATCTTCTTTCACATGTAAAGTTACCAGTGGCTAATGAGCTGATGATAACCCGAATCGTTCACTGCAACGTAAGCTTTAGCCAACTGCCATTTTGAGTTTTCAATTCCATGCTCGGACAGAGTAAATACTTGGCTAATGGGAACGTGTATGTTTATGTCTGGTTGTTCTCTGCTCAATTCAATTGCCAGTGGCTTCAACGTCCCACTGTCTTGGAGCAAAAGGACAGTTCTACTTGCATAAGTCTGTGTGGATGTCGTGTTAATCTTTCTAAGGTATGGTATCAGCACGTCATGATAATCCAATATGAACAGCTTGTTATCTGCAATTGCCTGTGTTCACACAAAGTAACAGAAGCCATTAATTGAAGTAGAATACTTCATGAATTATGATTTCAAGAACTCTGCTTTTTCCTTTTTCTCTTTCTATGTATGAATTAGAAAATGATTAAATAGGGAAGGAATGATATACTTCTTCTACAGTTAGCCCATTCATGTTTTTCTCAATCTGCTCCCTTGTCATTGAACTATTTTGATTACCATATACTTTGGGATCTAGCTTGCTAGCAGGTGGAAATTCCTGTTAGGTAGAAAAAGCAGTAAATATATGCTAAATGAGAAAAAAAATATAGTTGTTTCAAGGGTAAAATAGAGTAAGAAAATTTCTTTTACCTCCAGACGTCGAATAATAACGGGGTTCACTCCGGCTATCATTTCTCGGGCAAATTCTTCATCTGTTCTCCATGCTGTTATATCTTCTGCAATTATTCCATAGAAAGCTCATATTTCTAATGGGGTAAAAATGCATCAAATTTTATTTGAGACTCTCAAAGTATCAAATGAAGTTTTTAGATAGAAATCATATTATACTTGAGATAATATCAGGTTCCGGGAATTTAAGAAGTTCCTTGAAAGACCCCCATGGAAGGCATTCTCTTGTATTTCTTATTAGATGACTGTCTGGAAGCTCATCTTTTTTCCCTTTTTTGTATAAGTTATGTATGTCTTCCAACTTGTCGAACTCATTGGAATTCTTTTTAAATACAGCTCTGATCCCTGGAATCAGTACCTGACCCAGGGATTTAAGAGAAGAACTGATGAATTCTGAGAACTTCACAGGACTGAACCGCTCATCTCGTGGAACATAAATATTCAAATTCAGTAGTGGCAATCGACTTTCGATGTTTGGATCTGTAAATGCAACTCTGAAAAGTTATGATTTCTCAGTATCTATCAACTAAAATTATATCGAGGGTTTATACTTACCTTTTTTATTTGGTCGACGACCTGTTCTTCCTCTACGAGGGTATGGGAATTCCTTTGAACCACCAAGCACGGGACGTTCATGATCTGACCCTTTTTCAGGATTCCCCAAGTCATTATAGAATGCATAGTCATATACTCTGTCCCATTCCTTCAGCATGCCAGAACCATCTCCACGAAGATTAATGAGTTCGTCTTCCCTATATGACTGCAGTGGTCCCGGTGTGTTACATGGAAGGTATGTCTGATGATACATGCAATTATTAAGTTGTCTCGTTCAATCTTAGAATGCACAAATTTCTTGGATGATAGAAAAAAAAATTGCTTATTATGATTTTTTCATTTTCTCATTAGTCATTTCTCAGTGGAAGGTAGAAATACCTTGTATGCAAAGAAGACGCGATCATATTTATAACGATATGCAGGATAAACCCAAGAATTGCAGACAAATTGGAGCTGACCGTGCCCTGGAACATCTTCTAAAGTAACCTTCTTGAGGTAAAACTGGCTATGGTGATGGTTTTTTATAAGGAAAGCACCAGGGACTCCCATAGACTCGTCCCAGTCAAATGTAATGTTGAATGTGGCATCATCAATGGCAGACAACGAAGTGAACTTTGATACCCAACTCTCCAAGTATGCTTCGTTTCCAAGTTTCCCTCTTGATCCATTTTCTATAAGATTAACCATCAGTTTGATACCATAAAAGAGTACACCAATAGTTTACTGTTTAACCCCTTAAATGGTAATGAACAAAGTAATAATTTTTTAATTGATTGTTCTATTAGCATTCCCTGCTACTGAGCTACAGAGAAATCAGAATAAGGCTAAGTTATGTAGAATATATTCAAGCTAAGCAAAAGGTTGTAATATTTTAGTTCTGGATTTCTGGTTTTCTTACTACATTCTTGAAACCAGGAGAATACTTCTTTCTTGGAAATTTTGTTGCATAGTAATTACGTAGAGAAAGATTACAAAATAAACAATAAACCTATCTTTCGTCAGAGTTTCTCAGAATTTTGTACATATAAGATGATGTACTCTTATCAATTAGGAGTAATGGAATAAGAATCTATATTCATCCATTTAGGAGCTAAATTCAGTTCTAATAATTACACAGCATCTCTGGTAAGTATGACTGAACCTCTTATGTGCTCTTTAGGTATTCCAATTTCCATTCAAAAGCACACTCTTAAGTAAATTCCCCGTTCAATTATATATAAAATTGTAATGCAGTTATCGTTACAAAAAAAGGAGGAAAAAAAAACGGATAAAAGAAGTGAGTGAGCATATTTTTAACTATAAAACAATGCTGTTCTAGAGGAGGGAGTGGTAAATAACCTGGATCTGCATGAGTAGCACTTATGAGCCGCAATGAGACACCTTTTCTGAAAATTTCATAAACTCGATCAAGGAACGAAGCACCAACATCAGTCATCTCCATAAAATTCTTTTTCCTTAGTTCCACAGTGCCTTTAATCTTCCTCCCCTCAATCTTGGGTGAATCTCGAATCTTTCCACACACCGTTCCAAGTAATTTCTCAAGCATTTCTGACAAAGAACATGGTGGAAAAATCCCCATTGGAATAGACCTCTATTAGAATGTATTCAATACCTATCAGAAAACAAAATGGCATAAGATAGCAGGCTCTTATAGCAGTACTTCTCACCTAATTCCAGTGGGATTTATATAGCTGTTATACACTTGACTTTGATTAACAATTTGAATATAATATTAACTAATGCTCTTTACAGGTTCATATGAATCACTTATATAATACGAGTGTGGGGCAAGAGGAAATTTCGATCAATGTGCATTTTTGTTGAAGAGAAAGCTCAAGGAATTTATTCCACCTTGGACGATCTCTCATTAAGAAATTACATTTGACCATTAGGTATCATTAAATATTCTTATTGACACTGCAACCCTGTTTCCTCTTCCTGGCTCGAATTAAATATTTGCTCTTATCATGTCTGCATGGGATATTTTATATTTATTATTTCCATTTCCCCTTTTCTTTTGAATTCTATTGCATTTTATACTGGTTGTCACCTCTTTAACTGAGACTTGGTTATTCGCATCTGCCATCCTAATGAATCCAGCTCATAGCGTTGGAAATTTGGGGTTTATGAGTTGGTATGTGAACTTTGAGTCAATATTTAATCGGGATCTGCAAACCAATTATTATTATTATTATTTTTTTTTTTGTGATTTCAAGGTCAAATGGGCTCTCTTGATATTCGTGGTATATGTTAGAATTTGGGTGTGACCCGAATTTCTTATTAAAGTAATTGAAAAATTCTAAATAAAGTGCACCTCACGAAAAATACAGTTTGGAATGCTATTGAAGTCCTATATCAAATTGAAATTCTATTTTGGAAGCCTATTGGGAGTTGAAAATTAGTATTGAAGCTGAAAAAGAGTTCGAGATGGAGAAACACAACTTGGGAAAAAAATTTGGACAGAACGTCCGGCGNTGAGTTGGTATGTGAACTTTGAGTCAATATTTAATCGGGATCTGCAAACCAATTATTATTATTATTATTATTATTATTTTTTGTGATTTCAAGGTCAAACGGGCTCTCTTGATATTCGTGGTATATGTTAGAATTTGGGTTTGACCCGAATTTCTTATTAAAGTAATAGAAAAATTCTAAATAAAGTGCACCTCACGAAAAATACAGTTTGGAATGCTATTGAAGTCCTATATCAAATTGAAATTCTATTTTGGAAGCCTATTGGGAGTTGAAAATTAGTATTGAAGTTGAAAAAGAGTTCGAGATGGAGAAACACAACTTGGGAAAAAAATTTGGACAGAACGTCCGGCGTCGGAGTGCCTGCCTATTTCGGTTTTTCACGTTTTTCTCTCTTTATATGTTTTGGACTCGTTTTTTGGCATATTATTTCATCAACAACTCTACAAGGAGGGTTTAAACGCCCCCTACATGTTTCCTATAAAATTGGACTCTTCTGTACAATTTTGTGAAGCGAGAAAAGTGATTACTAACTTTTAGTATTAATTGTATATTTCTCCATTATTATTAGTTCAATAAAGTCTACTAATTTCTTTGCCATATCTTCTTGTTTTATTTTACTTGTGATCAAATATTTCATTGTGGTGTCATATAACTTCAACATCTTAATTCGAAGATTGGTTTCATATCAAATGTTATCAAGCAATACGTGATCCTTGAATTTCCCACAATTGGTATCATATATTATGGGCATAATTAACGCAACAAGTGGTATCAGAGCCTAGGTTCAATAGTTCTACAAGAGCGCATGGTTTGATTTGTTCAAGAGGTTTTTTTTTTCGTAATGGTTTCCATGAAGCATGAAATTTCTCTTTGGATTGGAACACTAGATTTTCACTTTGACAGGCTAAGATGTATGCAGTACTAGCACAACATGATTTGAATGATGCGTTGTTGGAAATTGATAAGATGCCCGCAACTTTGACCTCGGAGGAAATATTACGGAAGGATAAAAAAGTAGCTTCTTACATTCATATTCATATATCGAATACCATTCTTGGGGATGTTTTGAAGGAGGGTTCAGCAACTGCTTTATGGTTGAAGTGGAAGCAATGTCCATGATTAAAAGTCTTATAAGCAAGTTGCATCTCAAGCAGCGTTTATATTCTCATCGAATGGCAGAATGAGGATCGTCGGAAGATCACTAGCTGTATTTAAAGAAATCGTCCCTGATTTGAAAACTTTGGAAGTAAAGTATGATGAAAAAGATTTGGCATTGATCCTATTGTGTTCGTTACCTGCTTCATTTTCTTCGTTTAGAAACATGATCTTATATAGTCATGATATTCTCACCATAGAGGAGGTGTATGGTGTTTTGTTTTCAAAAGAGAAGATGAAGCTAGTTTTAGAGGTCAGAGATGGAGAAAACCTTATTGCTTATGGTTGTACTAGAAAGGGCAGATCGAAGTCTAAATTTAGTAATTAGATTTGTAACTTTTGCAAAAAGAAGAGGCACTTGAAGAAGGATTACTACAAATTGCAGAATAAAGAAAAATTGGCTGTAAGTCGATATGTGAAGCAATCAGAGACTTTAGGTGAAGGAGACTTCGAATTTAGGGAGATATGTTGGCTATTTCTGACATCGAGTCTAAACCAGTAGCGGATTTGATTCTAGATTCAGCGTATGTGTTTCATATGTGTGATAATAAAGATTTGTTTACTACATATAAATCTGTTTCCAAAGGTGTCGTGGTTATGAGAGACAACATACATTGTCAGGTTGCTGAAATTAGTACAGTCAAATTGAAGTCATTGAATGGGACAATTAGAACAGTTGGCCATATTCGACATGTTCCGAATTTGAAGAAGATATATCATTTATTCAAGATGTTATGAATTCTTTGGTAGAGGTGGAGTTTTGAAAATTTGTAAGTGTGCCCAAGTTGTGGTAGAACGATAGAAAATATCCAAGTTATACATCTTATTGGGTCGCGCAGGATTTAGAAGAGTCAATCAGTACAAGTTCAGTACCGTGGTGGACATTAAGTTTGGTACAATACTTTTAGGAGCTCATAGGGGTGGGATTTGAAGAATACTGCGAAGTGGAGTTCAGGAGATATGAATAATGCCACTTTGTCACAATTACTTGCGCTGCCATTGTATTTAATTGCTTGGGACGGACCCAATGGTAAAATGTATGTTGATGTTGATTTTGTTGAGCATCTTTCAGCATAATAGGAGGTGTACAATCTAGTAAGAAACATTCTTTAAAGATATTTGGGTTTGATTCTACGTTGGAGTGTGTTACGGCCCAGTTTGGTGAATTTTAGATCATTATGATTTTTTCTTTTGAAATCCGAGGTAATTTTGTAGAGTAGTGCTTAAATTTATTGGAAGCAGTAGAGTATTTTATATTTGGTTGGAGAAATCAGTTTTTGTTATTGTTGAAGAGTCGGTTCATTCTTTGCATACATATTTTCTTATCTAGGTGGAGAATATTTTGGAATTTTGTTCGTTGCAGCAGAATTCATGTGATGTGAAGATTGTTAGAATTTGGGTGTGGCCTGAATTTCTTATTGAAATAATTAAAAAAATTTAATTGAAGTTTACGTCAAGAAGAATTCAATTTGAAATACTATTATAGTCATATGTCAAGTCGAAATTCTATTTTGGAAACTCATTGGATGTTGGAAATTGATATTGAACTTGAATAAGAGTTTGGAGGGAGAAAACAAATTGGAACAAAAAGAAAAAAAAAATAAAAAAATTGGGCAAAACACAAGGCGATGCAGGCGCATCTACCTATTCCGATTTTTCGTGTTTTCTCTCCTTTTTCAATTCGTACTTGATTTTTTTAACATCCTACTTCATCAACAGCTTTATTAGGAGGGTTTTGACGTCCCCTACATGTTTTGTATAAATAATAGACTTTTCTA